>CAIGRP010068603.1:0-13656 GCA_903798385.1 Fraxinus cuspidata
TTTATATTAGTATCATGTGTAATTTACATATTTCATAAGGATAATTATTTTGACTTTAAAAAAAATTGAGGTCCCCTTATACCTTGAGGCCCAATACCACTTTCTTTCAAAAAAATTGAGGCCCCTTATACCTTGAGGCCAGAATCGGGCATGCTTTGAAGTCTTAATCAACTACGTAAATAGGTACTTTGTTTGACCTCTAGCCCCGTAAATTGCATTTTAAGTTGGAGTATGAGTTGATTTAAGATTCTTAGATTTGGTTTCGAACGAGAATTTCCTATAAATTTAGATTTAGATTATATTATATATGAATTTTATGTTGTAAAACATCGGGTGCAACCGTACAAAATAATATTGTACTATGACTTTTTTTTTTGTTATATATTAATTTTATTTGTACATCCAACCATGGAAAGTTCGACACAATTGGGCTCCCTCCCTCCCCCAATAACGTAAATTCATGGCTCCACCTCTAAAGTCAATAATATTAATCAAGACTAACAAAATATAATTTATAAAGTTGTCACAATGTAATTCAGAAGGAAAGAAGGGCATCATTTTCAATTTTTGAGCTGTTGGATTCCATGAGTAAAGTTTAGTGAACACTTGGAAACATTTACATTTCAATAAGTAAACCGTGATGGAGAGATAAGTTCAGTGACTAATGAAATATGAATAAATGAGTGATGGAATGTTACGTGTTAAAATTCAGAGATCACTTGAAAACATTTTAAAGTTAAGCGAAGAAAGCGTGATTATACTTCCAGTAACTAGTGAAAAATTTAACTCAAATTTAGAGCTTGTTCGACAATCATTAAGGGTCTGTTCTCTTTATCATTTTCAAGTCGTTTTCTTTTTTCGATTTTCCAAAATAGTGAAAACGCGTTCTCTTTCCTATTTTCGAAAACGCGTTTTTGAAAACAAGTTAAAAGTTTGTAAAGAAAACCCAAAACGACAAATTTATCATTTTTAGTGTTTTCAGTAATCAAGTCAAAATTTTCAAAACGAGTTTTGAGTGTTTTCAAAACAATTTTTCAAAATGCAAAAAAGAATACATTTTCAAAAATTTTAAAATGAACATTCAAAACACAAAATACAAAATGAATTCAAAACTCAAAACACAAAATTGAAACACAAAGATAACAGCCTCTAATTTTTTTATGGTTTGCTAAAAGATCATTTTTCAACCACATATTTACACAATAAAATATTTTATACATATATAAAAAAAAAAAAATTCATACTTTTTAATGACACATTTTTTCGAAAATCACTATTTAAAACACTTTTTTTTTTCTTGTCAAACGGGCTCTTAACAAACTTCGTTGACCGTTTAAAAATTAACCCTTTAATCTTCATTAATACAGTGAACTGTTGAAAGTTGAAACTTCACCTTTCACTTCACGGATGAAGAGTCGCAGCGGCCGTACCGTTCAAGGCGGCGGCGCCAAGCAGAGAGCGGAGGAAATAATAGCCGGCAACGGCGAAGCATTGAAAACTCTGCGAGAATTTATCAATTTCAATCTTCTACTCTCTCGCAAGGCCCAAATACTCGGCCTCAAGGTACAATTTCACTTCTCACCCATACTACTTTTAATACTTGAAATATTCTATCATTCAGTAAATGAAAAGGGTCTTGCTCTGTTCGTCTTCAGCGCTGGCCGAGTAATTTGCTCCTCTACGGCCCTGCTGGCACCGGAAAGGTATTATATTTCCTGCTCTCACTTATTTATAAGCATATATGGATGCTTGCATTGGAATTTGTTTTAATTTTTACTGTTCTCGAAATTGTAGACAAGCTTGGTTCGAGCAGTTGTTCAGGAAAGTGGCGCCCATTTAGTCACTGTTAGGTAATTTAATTTCTCACTTTGTTTTAGTTTTTACTTGTACTTTGTTTTAATTAACTACAAGTTTGAGATAATTGGACACACTTAAGCTGCACTTAGTCTGAAATAGGAAAATTTGGTATTACAACATCATTAGGCTCGCTCCATTTGAATCCTGAATTTCATGTAGGAGAGGATACCTAAGAAAGACTGCTAAAGACCTAAAAAAATTTTAGATCTTAATTGGATGTAATGGAAGGAAACGAATGTAAAGTACACGACTTAGTTATATTTGTAAACCATTGATCTCATGTTTTCTGTGTAATGCATATGCAAGTGAATTTGCTTAATGTTTATCTAGCCAAAATTTAGGATCCAAATTGAGATAAGGATAATATCTGATAAACCAACTGGTGAAAATTTGTCAGATCTTATAAAGAGTGCTGTTATTTTGATAAATTATTATTGTTATTGTTATTGTTATTGTCAATAATGATCGAAAATGAGGACTGTTATTAGAATTGAGTTCACTGCAATTTTTTCATAGCCATGCGAAACCAAACAATGCAGCTGTTAGCCTTAAAACACTTGCAATAGAGGACATAAAAGAAGCTATGCAATTTTTTTAATGGACAAACAATTGGTTTCCTAAGTTATTGTAGAGGTTTTTATTCGCTGTTTTTTTAATGACTTGTGGGTATATGTTGTAATCCCCATTCTGTTCACAGACCATATGCTAAGGATATTGAGAAAACTTTGCGGGAGGCTTTTGCTCAGGCATCATCTCATGCTAAATCACCATCAGTTATCTTTATCGATGAAATAGATGTGCTGTGTAGTCGTCAGAACTCTAGGTATATGTTGAACAATGTTTTGATCATTGAAAGTTTCTTTTTTTGTAATTCTATTATGATTTATAGTTCTATGACTTTGTCTTTATTTGGAACTGAAAGCAACTGGGTGGATATGTGCATTTAAATTTTAATGGAGGAAAGCAATACCCCAAAAGGAATAAAAAGTAAGGGGGAAAAACTATGTCAGGTTCAAAATTCAGAACTGAACATACCCTTTGGTATGTGCAAGAATTCACTTACTTTTAGGCTTATTGATGTTAGTTAAAGCCTTGTTTGGCTGCTCATTCATAATTGATTCGTGTACATCACTTAGACTACAGCTGTTTCTTCTTTTGCAAGTTCGAAATTATTGTTCAAAGTTTGTTTATGATTGATAAATGCATGTGGATGTAAAAAAAATCTGGAAAATAGAAATCACGGACCTCACAGGAAAATGTCAATTGTTGTGAGTGAGAATAGTCTAATACTTCCCCCTTTTGTGATTTGAGAAAACTTAAGTGTGATTCTACTCATAATTAAGTTAGACATGTGAGGGACGTAACTGTTGCATAACTTGCATTGGTGTGAAACCTTGTTTTAATGATATGTCAATTTCCCATTCCCTAGTTAATGTCTTAAACGAAGTGGTTGGTAAAGGTCTCTAAAGGTTGGTGACATGCGTTTGGAGGCCATGTTAAGTTAGAGAATGGTGGACTTCGAAGGAAATTTTCCATTTTCTAGTGTCATGCTTAAGCCTTTGCCTTTAGATTAGGGAAACTTAAAGCTATTAACTGAACATGAACTATATCTACATGGAAGGTTTAAAGCATGAGTGTTAATCCTTGATGTTAATGCATAATTAATCTTGATGCATTACCAACTGTCAACATATCCAAATTGCCGGATTGTTTGATGCATTTTTTGTTGCACGAAGTTTCTCTTTTCTTTATTTAATTGTATTGTCCAGAACATTATTTTTTAAGTCATCACAGAAAACTAATCTATGTAGTTTCATATTAATGATGGCGTGCTCTCACGTCGCAGGATACTTTTAGTTGAACGATCAAACAACCATCTTCCAAAATTTTCATCTGGTTTGGTGATAATGATGATGACAGACAAAGAACACAAATTCTTGTATCATTATGGACTTTATTAAAGTATATATGACTTGGCATGTTGTATCTTCAATTGCAGAAGGGAGCAAGACACTCGTGTGTTGTCTCTGCTAGGTGTGCTGATGGAGTCCCATAAATCTGCACCTGCTTCTAAATCGCATTTTGTAGTGGTGGCATCGACTCACAGGTATTTTATGACTTGTTGTGCACTAGTATACTATTTCACGTTTGAGGAATTTTTAAAACAGCACAAGTGGCCTCTCTCACCCACCAAGAATTTATGATAAATGAAAAAAGAGAAAGAGAGAGAGAGAGGGAGAGGGAGGGAGGGAGGGAGGGAGTCATTTCAAAAATTTCGATCATACTTACGAAAAGGTATGATAGGTAAAGGTTGTTAAGTCTTTAGGTGGATAGCTTTTCCTTTGTATCTTGATTGAATATCTTGCTTGTGTTTACTTTGATGGCAACAAATATGACATTTGTCTTTTAGTGGTCTGAACTACAGATTATGAACTTGATAGGAAGTGAACTTTTTCTGTTAACTCGAGGGAAGTTGATCCATGTTCTCAAAACACCTGGACGGGTTCCTGGAATCGACCCTCATTTTGACTTTCTGATTTTTTTTATACTTTATCCCAATTGTTACTCATCTGTGAATTCATTAACTGCAGTTTTGGTAATAAGAGTAACATTAATCCTGGCATCTTTACCCAGAGTGGATGCAATCGATCCTGCACTAAGAAGGCCTGGACGCTTTGATGTTGAGATTGAAGTGAGAATACCCAATGTAGATGAACGCTTTCAAATTCTCAAGGTCTGATGACCGATTTATGTAAATTTGTTCAATTGCAAGTGCCATCTCCTCATGTTATTGCTGTTTGCATTCGAGATATTTCCCAGTTTTCTAGTTGTTGGACTTCAAATCACATGCTTAAACAAAACAATAATAAAATAAAATGAAAAATGAAAAATAGTTTCTTATATATATTTGTCTTCAATTCTTTTCAGCTTTATACAAAGAAACTTCAACTGGATTCCGAAGTTGACCTACAAACTGTAGCTGTATCTTGCAATGGTTATGTTGGTGCAGATTTGTTAGGTTTATGTCGTATGGCTACGTATTCAGCAGAAAATAGATCATCTGATGTAAATCAACTTGATGGTCTTTATACCATAACAATGGATGACTGGAAGCACGCTATGTCCGTGGTTAAGCCCAGCATCACAAGAGGTGTTACGGAGAAAATTCCCGAGGTTACTTGGGATGACATTGGAGGATTGAAAGACTTGAAGGTTTGAAACATAATTACCATCATTTTACTGATTTACATCAGAGCAATAACTAAATTTTCACTTTACTTTCAACACATGAAACAGAAAAAGCTCCGGCAAGCTGTTGAGTGGCCTATAACATATTCTTCATCATTCTCAAGGTTGGGTATATCACCAACCCGTGGAATCCTCCTTCACGGGCCTCCAGGTTGCTCAAAGACAACCCTTGCTAAAGCTATTGCGCATGTTACACAAGCTTCTTTCTTTTCTTTAAGGTAATATCAATTGTTAATTGGTTTACTAACATAATCACATGGACTTGGTTTTTGACATAAGGTTTCATAGTTGTCATATCATTATTGTAATATCTACAATTTTTCATTTTGCTAGATAACTTAACAATGAGGGTTTCAAAAATGGAGATACACTGGTTGACATGGTTATCATTTGCGAATGCTATTAATATCTATGTCCAGTCCCAGGTTTCCTTCTCTTGGATGAGATGATAAATTTGTTACCAAGAACATTATCAAGTACATGTAGATATTCTTTCATTTTAAATCGTGTATGCCTGCTTCAAAATTCTCATTAATAAAGTTGCCCAAGATATTCTTTCATTTTAAATTGTATATGCCTGCTTCGAAATTCTCATAAATAAAGTTGCCCAAACATGTCCTGAAGGCTAACACTTGCCACTTTTGTGGTAAGGTTACTGGGGGTGCTTTTCCTAGATTAAATTGTGTAAACTTGTTAATCTTGAAAGTAGCAAAAAGTTGTTCCATATTTTACTTGGTTTTCATCTATTTATGCATAGTATAATTGGTTGAATCATTTGGAAAGTAATAAATTCCTTTAGATTTTCTTAAACAATGAAGTTTTACCAGCCTCACTAGCTTGATACACTGCCGTATTCATTCTTGTGCATATGAAGCTTGAATTGTAGTTTATAATAATTGCATTTTTCTGAGATTATATCCTGCACCAGTCCTGCAGAGTTATATAACAAGTATGTTGGTGAGGGTGAAGCTCTGTTGCGTGACACGTTTCGTAGAGCCCGTCTTGCTGCCCCAAGCATAATATTCTTTGATGATGCTGATTCAATTGGTGCCAAACGGTAATTGTTTCATTTTTTTTTTCTGGTGGAACCTTACAATTAGGCTGTGTACTAGTCATATTCCATTCAGTATCAACTGCATACTTCCTAACAAGCATTCTCAGTCTGATTATAGTTTGGTGATTGATATTACTGATTTGGATAGTTTTAATTCTCTCAATAACAAGTACAAGTTGGAAACTCATGGAATTTCAAATGTACACCTTTTTATACATTATGTTTCTGCGTGCTGTGAAATTCAAGAGCATCTGCTATACTGTACGAATAATATAATTATTTTATTTTTGAAAACATGTAAAAATTCCTCTTTGTTAATTTGTACAATCGTCGTGAATTGTCCTGATGAATTATCTCAAAGTTACTGTGACCCTTCTTTAAATTTGAATTTATTTAGTTGGAATGTTGATTGGTAAAGCTGTGTAGTTGCCAGTCCTATGTTCTTGATCAATTCTCTTACAATGAGTACATACTTACTATGTTAGTTTGTACAATCGTCGTGAATTGTCCAGGTGAATTATCTCAGAATTTCTATCATCCCGCTCTAAATTTGTATGTATTTAGTTGAAATGTTGATTGGTAATACTGCGTAGTTCCAGGCCTATGTTCTTGATCAATTTTTAATATGCATGTGTTAATTTGTTCAATCATCGTGAATTGTCCAGGTGAATTATCTCAAAATTTCTGTCATCCTGCTTTAAATATGAATTTATTTAGTTGAAATGTTGATTGGTAATGCTGTGGTAGTTGCCAGGCTTGTGTTCTTTGATCAATTTTTCACACACACACGCACACATGAGGAGAGTGCTTTAGCACTGAATGATCCTGCTATCTGTTTGTTGAATTGTTTGGGCTTGTTCGCTTGGACAATCTGATGCTTCATTATTTTCAATGCTAGTGTTAAGAGTTATTTACCTTGTTTTGGATTGGACTTGGGAGGGAATCCTACCTCACCCCTCTTACCACACACACATTTTCTGTAGTTCTATTTATAGTTTAAGAATTGTCACTGTTTTGATGGTTAAAGAAAGCTTGCTTCTTTCAGTTTGTTTGCTTGGAACTGTCTCAAGTACAAATTCAGTTATATTGATCTTGCCATTGAGGTATTTGCATAACTGCTTCCTGAATCCTATTGCAAATTTTGTTTCAATGCCAGAGGAGGAAGTTCAAGTGGCAACTCAAGAGTTGGGGACAAAATATTATCTACATTGCTAACTGAAATGGATGGCTTAGAGGAGTCTAAAGTAAGTTTTAACACTATCCACAAACAATGAACACAACATTGGAGATGAGTAAATGATATCTTCCTCTGATTTCCTCTTGCTATTTTTAGGGTGTACTTGTTTTGGCTGCTACCAATCTCGTGGATGCAATCGACCCTGCTCTTAGGCGTCCTGGACGCTTTGATGAAGTAAGCACTTAGTGCATCCCCCACTTGTAAATTTTCTATGAAGAAGCTATTGAACCGTGAAAAAGCTTTAACATTTTTTACCGTGCATTAGTTTTAGTTTTAGCTCTGCTTGTGATATATGAACTTCCTTGTTACTGCTTGTGTTGCTGCTAACTACATATGATGAAAGATTCACTGTTTCTTTCTTTTTCCGTGGCTGTTGATTATAAAATTCAAGTAGACTCTGATCACTAGTAGCACGTTTGGTAAGAAGGATTGGATCGTATACGACTATACTAAGAAAAAAGAGAGAAAATCTTGTTCATTGTGTTATCAAGTACTCTCTAGTCATGCGCAATGCTGTATACCGATCACGCAATAGATGTGTTAACTCGGTCTGGTATGATAATATTGTAGGTGCTTCATGTCCCACTGCCAGATTCAGAAGGTAGACATGAAATCCTTCAAATCCATATACGGAAACTAAACACGAAACTGGATGATGAAGTTGATCTCTGTTCGATAGCTGAACGCACCGAGGGCTTCGCAGGGGCAGATCTGGCTAACCTGTGCAAAAGAGTGGGAATGATTGCTCTGAGCGAAGACATGTCCGCCACAGCTGTATATAACAGGCATTTCGAGACTGTTATAAGGTCGGTAAAGGAACCACCTACCATTATTATAAGGTCAGTAAAGGCTGCACGTTCGAAACAGGCGAGCAAGGGGACCAAGAAATTGTTGTTCCCGGCAATTCCTGCAATCGCTTTAATCATATATGCTGGTATAAAATACATTTCTACACATATGGGTAGTACACTAGAATTAGCAAGAACTTGAGTGTTGGGTCAATATAAATTGTTTGCACTTTTCAGCCCCATTCTTCTTGTTCTCTAGCATCTTTTAGTGATTTCTCATTTATAATTTCTTTGTTTGTTGCTCTGTTTCATTGCAACATGTTACAAGAATTTTTGAGTATTCTTAGTTAATATTTATGGGTACGAGTTAAAATTAGAAAACCCTTGTGCATGTTTAGTATTTTATTTAAGATTTATTCTAGTTTACGTTACTAAACATGCTATTCGAGTTCGAATAACCTTAAACTGTACACTGACTATTCCTTAAAAGTGGAAATAAGAGGAGAGTTGAAATTTGTCTTTATAAATTGAAGTAATCTGTATTTTATGAACTTTAATCTTGCGGGTTAAAAAGAGAGGTTTATGCATCCCTACAGAATATTTGAAGTTATGTCATATATCAATTTATACTTATGCATGTTATAATCTATTTTAATAAAATGAGGACAAAAAGCAACTTTTTGGCTTTTGCTCATTTTAAGCCGTATTTGAACACATTGAAAATCATTTTTCAACCAAATGAGTCCTAGATTCTTTATGAAAAACAGAAAAAAAATAAAAAATAAAAATAAAAATACTGTTTTGGTTCTAATTTTCTTAAGAGTTACTAGCCATGTTATGCTTGCGTATCAAAATTCCTTGTTAATCTAAGGAGGACCACTTTAAAATCTCACACAAATATTTTAATGATTAAATTTTTTCTTAATTTTTCAAAATTTATAAAATGGGGCTTGCCTTGAACATGCCAAAATTAGCAAAAACCAATAATAAAAGTAAGAGACATAGCTAAGGTGGATAATGGACTGAGTCGAGCTAGCCTGATCTTTTAGAGGCTCGAGCTCGGCTTGTGTCCATACTCAGCTCGGCCCTTTAGCTAGTGTGGAAGCTCGAGTTGGCTCGTTTTTAAGAAATTAATAAAATAAATCAAACAACCCGACTTATGAGCTCAAAACATGTTAGCTCGTGAAGAAAAATGGAGTTTAGTTTGATCCATGATTCTTCTCAATACGAGTTTGAATGGCTCATGGATTGATTTGGGATGCGCCAAATCTGCGAATGACTCGATCCATTTGTCAACCCTAGACGCATTATGTCGCTTGTTAGAAACTTTAAAATAATAGACAAGACATAAGTTGCACTATGTACTGTGTTGAATATATGTTCAAAAGTCAGTGTTTAACACACATTGGAGTGACAATAATAAAGCAGAGCTTGATGAATTTTTCTTATGAAATATGTTTAGTATGCCTCTTAAATGCACTGTGAAAGCTTTTGTTTAAGCAGTATCATCGTTGCAGACGATTATGTTTGAACAAATCAAACCTTGAAGGTATTCAAATTTGGCATACATATTCCTTGGGTCTACCAATGTGTTGAAATATGGTATTATTCTGTTTAATATATAGTTGATATCAAGATTTGGAAGTTTCATATGTCACTATTCTGGCCAGATTTCAATTTTGTCTCCTTTTCACTTTGTCACCAACCGGCCAAACGAATATTTTTATTCATGGAAAATCTCAAGAAAATATAATAATTTTCAATGATGACTTTTCAACCCACAACTAAGACTGCCACCCCATCCCATGTCCCAAAATATAAAAAAATAAAATAAAATAAAATAAAAGGCATAATAATGGCATGCCTAACAGCCATCTAGGAGAAAATTAGATAAAATAAAAAAATAAAAAAAAACAGCGCAAATCTTTAGTTCTGTAATGTCATTTTTGGATAAACATAACCAAACAATGAACCACACTTACCAAAATACAACGATAAAATGGACGACATGACTTGACAAGGTATTTATCCAATTGTTTCGTCATCTTTCAAGCCATTACAATAATCATCCATCCCATGTCTAACTGTTACGGCTTACGCAGACAAATTTGTTAAAAAAATTGAGCGATTGATAAAGATGTGGTGCAAATGAATCACTTCGATGGTAATTTAAAGTATTAAACCTCGACCCCACCCCAACTCACCTCACCTCACCTCACCCCACCCCACCCCACTCTCCAGTACATGGGGAGCAGTCATTTATCCTTCAAATCTTATATTCTTGCACAATCATCTAAAAGGTCCAATGTTCAACTTGTGATGGCTTGAAAATTTATATAAAACTCTCTCTCTCCCTCTCTCTCACACACACACACATTATAAAAAGTTTACTAGACACATCATAGTTTATTTGACTCTCATCAAACAAGAATGGGAAATTCATTTGCTTGTTTCTCTCCCACAGTTCGAAAAATATCCAAAGAATCATCAAATTCAGATCAACTTCATCCAAGGATATCCAACTCTGATAATCGAAAATCAAGAAAATCAGCATCTTCTTCAAGAAAAGGAGAAATTATTGATGATTCTTACATCAAACAACAAGCTATAGTTGCATCTATGTTGTATCAACATCACATGCAAAATGGTGATCTTCTTAATCTGGACCGTTCAATCTCTGTTAAGTATCCTCCGCCATCATTGAACAAGCTAAAGAAGTTGCAGAAGAGATCTTATTCAGTTTCGGATTCTGGTTCTAAGGCCTTGCAGCTCATTCATCAGGTTCTGATTTTCAAATGAATTCGATTATTTGAATATGAACCTTATGAAACCTTTTCTGATTTTTTTTTTTAAATCTTACTATTTTATAACTTTTTTTTTGAAGTATTTTTTAATTTCATTCTAATAAAAAATGACAAAGATTTAGGATATTAGTGTTTTTTCTATCTGATTTCTAATACATTTCTTCACTTGTGTGCTGATTATGTATGTTTTTCCCTCTAAGAAGATTTATTTTTTATCAAGGTTTCTTTTCATTTCATCCTTGAATAGAAAGGTCATTAAAAGATATTTAACATAGCCTCCGCAGTTATTTGGAACAAACTAGGAGTATTACATAAATATTCAGCTATTCTCATTTGACTTTCTGCGACGAACCTTGCGGAGGAACCCTTAAGCTTTATCATGATCATCCTTTAAGGGTATCATCGACAATATTGTTTCTATGAAATGGAATCGATTTAGACTGGAATTTTTTTTTTTTACCATGACAAAGCAAAAGATAGTTTTAGATAGTCTGTTGACTTTTAAAAGGTATGAAATTTATACGTGGAACATCAATAATTCAATGACGTATCCTGTACGAAAATTGTGGGCTACTTCGCTATAATTATTTTGATATTTTACTTGTATTTGATGCTCGGTTAGGCAAACACCTCTATAAAGAAATCCCATTAATTAATAAAAAAATAAAATAAAAAAAAATTGATATAAGAAATGTGTTAGGTATTCCATCAGCAAATGATACGAGCATGTTTGGTCATGCTTAAAAACACAATTTTTGCTGCTGCATACTGCCCAAATAAGCTGGGAAAAGCATTTTCTTTAAACAGGGCCAAACATGCCTACTGATGTGTACAAAGTTTTATCTCTCTCAAAGTTTAAACTAGTTTTATATCTATAGCTCATTGAAATTTATATCAAAGCATTTAAAATTTTAGTACTGATTTGTCATATGTTTTCCGTTTCTAGGATGTAGGAAGTGAGGAGTCTGAAAAGAAGCATTTTGTCCTAGTTCATGGGGGTGGTTTTGGTGCATGGTGTTGGTATAAAATCATAGCCCTCTTGAAAGAAAGCAAATGTGAAGTTGAAGCCATAGACCTCACTGGTTCTGGACTCAATTCATGTGACATAAATAGCATCACAACTTTAGCAGAATATGCCAAACCTCTTACTGATTTTCTAGCAAAGCTTGGAGATGACAAGAAGGTACATTCTTTCATCATATACTTCCTTTTCTTATTACTCAACCTAAAACATTTCAAAATGGATCCTTTAGTATTTTTCTCTTTGATTTATTCAACTTTTCACTTACAGCAATTTCAAATATTATGCTAAAAATTTGTGTTTCAGGTGATTTTGGTTGGACATGATTTTGGTGGAGCTTGTGTTTCATATGCAACGGAGTTGTATTCAAGAAAAGTTTCTAAAGCAATTTTTGTTGCAGCAGCAATGTTGACCAGTGAGCAGAGTGTTCATGATGTCTTTTCTCAAGAGGTTAGCATCATTCTCCTAATATTTTTCAATTTGATATAACACGAAAGACTCGACTGCATTTTTCTCCGAGAATCATATTGATTGCATTTATTTTACATTTGAACGTGGGGGTGCTTAAAAGTTGTTTTTCTTTTATCTTTAGAGTACTTGACTAGTCGTTTATATTGTTGTTGCAGTCGTGCTTAAATGATCTGAACTCACGTGTTTGGAAGTTTTCATATGCAAATGGGAAGAACCATCTACCAACTGCTATTGATTTTGACAAATCATTGCTGGAAGACTTCCTATTTAACAGAACATCTTCAAAGGTATTTATCATACTTCAAAAGAATTAATTGTGGTTTTTTTGTCTCTTTTTCACTTTTATCTACTCTAGATTTATCATCTTATTCAAGTTTTTTGCAACTTTTCTTGAACCAGGACATTGCATTAGCATCAGTATCAATGAGGCAAGTCCCTTTTGCACCATTGACAGAGAAACTTCCCCTTTCAACTGCAAATCATGGTTCCATTCCGAGATATTATATAAAAACAGAAGAAGATTTTGCCATTCCTCTCCCCCTTCAAGAGGCCATGATCAAATCAAATCAGCCAAAGCAAGTTTTCCAGTTGAAGGGCTCAGATCATTCACCTTTTTTCTCAAAGCCTCAAGCGCTCCACAAACTCTTATTACAAGTTTCAAAAATCACATGATATAAATACAGAAGTACATGAAAACGAAAAATATGGGATGCATACTATTTACATTTATGTTTGGTAAGGTTGATAGACTGTACAAATTTTTTTTTTTTAAATTATATTAAATTTTGTATATTGCATTGTCTAATACGATCTAAAACAGTGTTGTGTTAGCACTCAGCAATAGGCAATGATACGCGAATTCATTCAATAGTTACATTTAATGATTTCTTGTTAAACTTCCATACATTAATATACAAGTTTCAAAAATCACATGATATAAATACAGAAGTACATGAAAACGAAAAATATGGGATGCATACTATTTACATTTATGTTTGGTAAGGTTGATAGACTGTACAAATTTTTTTTTTTTAAAATTATATTAAATTTTGTATAATGCATTGTCTAATACGATCTAAAACAGTGTTGTGTTAGCACTCAGCAATAGGCAATGATACGCGAATTCATTCAATAGTTACATTTAATGATTTCTTGTTAAACTTCCATACATTAAT
>CAIGRP010068621.1:1832-12680 GCA_903798385.1 Fraxinus cuspidata
AAAATGTGGGGTTGAAATGAAGAAAGAGAAAAAAAAAAAAGAGAAAAAAAAAAAAGAGCATGCTCAAAGTATTAACATGCTGTTTGACAACTATTATTTAAAAATCTTTCTTCTATATACTTATTTTTAACCACACATTCGCACAATAAAATATTATACACGTAAACTCAAAAATTTTCTCCACTTTTTTATCATACATTATTCTAAAAATCACTATTCAAACTATTATTTTTCTCAAATGATGATTGTCAAACATGGGCTAATTAAATACCTTTAATATTTGATTTTATATGGTCTTTCTATATAGTTTTGAACTTTAATTAGTCGTATTTTAGTGTTGAATATTAACCACTTATTTCATTTTAATTGTCCTTTTATAGTTCGAACAGGACATTACAAGGACTACTTTTGTCCCTTTAAAGGTTTCCTATGCAACCGTAGAAAATATACAAAAGTGAAAATAATTCGATTTCGAATAACTGTTAATAAGGTTAAACATCATGCTGAAACATATGACTAGACAAAACTCTCGAACTGAGTGATTTGACTTGGTTCTTCTTAGGTTAAATACCCGAATGTGTACTAGAATCGAGAATTGACGAGTTTTGTTTAGTTCTCGATTGTAGACCAAGAACTGAAAAATAAAATATCCCTATTTTTTTAAAAAAAAAATTGTTATATGAATAAGCCAATTTATTTTAATTTCTCTAAATAAATTTACCAATTACCTAACTAAATGATTAACCGTAGGAAAAAATTCATATATACCATACTTTAAGAATACACTTTCAAAATTGACAAACTTGAGGATTTCTTTCAAAAATCAGGTCATAAATAAAAATCGCGAAGTTTTTTTAATAATATATTCTTTTTATTTATGTTATGTTTATTTTGACTTAATTAAAAAACTTAAATAGATAATCTATTAAATTGGTTTTTACTCTTTATCACTTCCTAAAAAAGAGGATTATGTTTTATTTAACCAAATTCTCTCTCCAAACACCTCAATAAAAACCCACCATCACCGATCACAAGCCACAACTCGAATAGATGAATTTTTTTAAAATCATAATTTCATTCAATCGAAATTCCATTACAATCTTCATCTCCGTGTACTAAATTTCTGGTTTGAAGTCACAATTTAGTGAGCTTACATTATATTTCGATGCCCATCAATTCTACATATTTATAGTAGCTGTAATCTACAAAGTTCTGATTTCGAATTGTGTATAAATTGAAGTATTGTGTGTTATTTTCAGATTTTGGCTTCTCGGATATAGACAATAGAAATATTGCTCTTCTAAACACTGATTTCAATTAATTGATTTCGTATAGATATGTGATCTCAATTGATTTTTATTTTGGTCTTAACGGTAAGTATCTACTATTCCATCGATCCTTTTCAAATTACAACATTAACATCTATAAATGTAAATCATTGTATTGGTTAGGCTTGTATGGATTAGTTTTGTAGTATGTACATCTCATAGTATGTGCATTAATTTATTTTGGCAGCTATTGTACTCTAACTTGTTGAGGCACATCCCGCGATTTACCTCATCCACAATACTCTAGGGGTGGGACAGTGTGGGCAAAAAGGCATAATCGATGTTGCTACAAGGACTAGTAAAGGATAACCGTGCATCGTTAATGACATCCAATAGTTCAAAATCTTTATCAACAATACTTGGGTCCTTTTGGAGATATTCTTTAACCCGGCTTGGAACAAAGTCTGTTGTTGTAGCTTTTATCTTCACATCTCCACCGAGTGTAGCCAAATGAGGTATGTAGTGGAAACAAATAGTATATCACTGAAGTTACAGATGTAAAAAAATCCAGTCACAGTTATGGTTGTCACATGCCACAATCGTAAATGTCACAAATCATAATAGTAGAATAATCGAAGAGCAATCAGTTCACGTTCGAATAACGATGTTACTAATCATCGAATAATCAAATAACAATTCGATTACAAACGGAGAAAATGGCGCGTCACAATTGGAGAAAAGGGCTGGTCACAATTATAAAACGAGAATAAAACTCAGATCACAATCAAACAAAATTAAGTTACAATCAGACTACATGTAAAGAATAACTTCACCCAAAATCAGTTCACCTAAAATCATAACAATCTGATCACAATCACCAATATCTTTGAAATACAATTTACCCATAAACTACCCTTCCATAAAATAGGTTTTAAATAGAAGAATTAACAATGAATTGATTTACCTTCTTGGAATTCGATTTTACATCGGATCCGGTGGTATTGGGTTTTTCGATCAAGTTTCTTTATTGGATTTGGTTCCTTTTCTATTATTACGCCCTTTACTGGCGCCACCTTGATAAAACCGTCTTGATGTGGGTTTATAAGGATTTGGGGTTCAAAAGAAGCTACAATTGTGAAGAAAAGTATGGTGAAATTATGAATTGATAACTTATATGGAGATGTTTCACTAGCGATAAAGTCCTTCGATTTCTAATCTCCCTCAACGAATGTGGAATAAGCGATTTAGGTATGGCATCTCTTAGAAAGTGGATGAAGGAGGAGGTTTAATGATATATTTGAAAGTTTCTATCTCCCTCTAATATTGGTGATGCAATGATAAATTAGTTATTAATTTTGTAATATTCTATTATATAGTTAATATTAAATAATTTAATTACAACCTGATTTAGTGATTTGTGAAATAATAAAGTTAAAACCTGATTATTGAATTTGAAAGTTAAAAAATAGTTGTATGTATAATTTCCTCAATTGTAAGTGCCGAAGTCTCCAACTCCCAAAGACGAAGTCCAACTTGAGTCCAGAATATTTTTTTCCTACAAATTTCAGTCTAAATTCAACTATACTTTATAATTCACCTAACACTAACTCATTCTATTATTTAGGTATAGCTGTTGCCCTTGTATTCAACCACTCCCCTCTCACAAGTCACGACCATATCTTTGCTTCTCAAGATCACTGACGTTGTATCTTTATTATTTTCTTTTTGGTAATTTGTATACAATTGTGAACGAAATTTATTAGACAATTTTTTTGTTTGTATATTTTTAAGTTGGACTATATTATTTTGTAAGGGTTTAAGATTACACATATCATTAGTTGGAACCAAACCAACCGAACCCGATGATCCCACTTACTAAATACATAGAAATTTTGGTTCGATCTGATTCTCTTTTACAATCGAATCGAACCGAACCATGTCAAAACCTACCAAAAGAGAGAGCTAATCTCAAATATGGAATGAGATAAATCGATCAGAGACCAAACAATCAATTCTGCATATTGGTTCTTGAAATCGCCCACAGAAATCACCCAACAAATGAGGGTTTAGAACTAAAAGAAAAGCTTCCCTGGAAAGAAAGTAATCCAACCGTACCTTTCAGTACAGCTACCTTATTACTTCACTCCAGTTACAAGCCTTGCCTTCGGCATCCCCCTCCTTGCAGTATTATTATTGAATCAACAAAACAAAATATGAATAAATCCAATTACAATAATGAAACAAATCAAGAAATAATTAATAAAAAAAATTAAAATCCAATTGAGTTTACCACGTCAAAACAATGCCATTTCGACTGTAGAAAAAAATTAATTATCCCATCCGACAGACAAATTGGTCGACACTGGGTTGAACAGAGGACATTGGCTCTTACAAGCCTCTTTTAGCACAGGCGAGATATTTGAACTGGTTCGTTGCAAGAGATTAAAGCGTGCTACGATTTAGATTTAACAACTGGATTGGTTAGCTGATTGCAAAATCCTTGGAACATTTATAGATAGATAATCATCGGCATGCACGTTTTGGATTTTGCAATCCAAGTAAATTTAATAGCATTAACGTCCTTATAACTGATAGAAATGATGATAATGAACAAAGTTTACTTGAGAATCCACAGAAGGGCTTTAGACGATACCTAGCATCTCTGTTGTTCACGGAGAACGACTTGGCCTAATTCTTTTGAATCCCACATTATCCATAGAAAAATAAGCTCAAGAAAGTAGACAATCCCACAAGCGAAACAGAACGAGCATTCGGCAATAAAACAAAGCGGATCCAACCGCAAGCTATTACAATATTACCCAAGTTTATAATCTAAAATATTAAGCAGACACTTCTAAGTCTCAAAGAAACATCCCAAATAAACAGAAGTAAATCCGTTTTTCAATAAGGATACAGTAGTTCTTCATTTGCTTAAAACCACAAGACAAAATCAGACAAACATGTGCAATTCAGGTCTACTGAATGTATTATTTCCTTCATCATCCAGGATGGGATAAGCAGACACAAGTGCATCCTGAGCACCGATGTAGAGCGAATTGTAGATCTTCCAATACACTTCCCTGACCTTTCTCGCCGGATGGAACAGTCCCTGAAGACAATAGTTCAGAATAACAGAAGCTCCCAGTGCAACCCTCATTCCTTCGACAGCTTCCATTACAGCATTAATAACATGTGGGGATGTCTCGAAAATGTTTGGCCAGACATAGTTCAGCAGGTGGACCAAAGCATCTTCACATCCTAGACCAGCAACTCCCAAGGCCATGTGCTTGACTGCTGAAGCTGCAGTTTGCCTGTGAACCAAATCTCGGTCCATGAGAGCATCCTCGAGTAATGGAGTCACAGCATATATGTAGTCCTTCCCCATCTCGCCAATGTACTCAAAAAGGAAGGAAAGCGACTTCAGAACACCATTCTGAACATTAAGCTCCGGCACACGGTACTCATTCATCAATGCAGGCAAAACTGTAAAAGGCGAACAGGTTTCTGCAACAATTGCAATGGCCACAGTCGTGCACACACGGTTCTGCCGTTCCTGCACCTTGAGGTTATTTAACAAAGTTGCAAGGACGTCCTGTGGTCCAATAGCTTTTGCAATATAACCAAAAGTATTCACAGTTGCTCTACGAATACCCTTCTTATGTGCTTTGAGCATCTCGAGAAGCTCAAAACATATTCTCATCCACTCCCTTGCAGGTACAAACTCAGCCCCACGGTCAGCAATTCTTCCAACAAGATCGATACAATTCTCCTGGACTTTCTCGTGGCGATTCTTCAAGATTGGAGTCAGCCGAGGAAGCAAATCCTTGATTGGCGGAGTCATTTTGGTCATACCGATAACATTCACTATGGCCTTGAGAGCACCCAATATTGAGCCCAGAACTTCAGGATACTCCTCTCCCAAATACTCATATAATACAACACCGAGATGGCCCATCAATTGTTCTTCTCCACATTGCTTCATAACCACAGCAATTCTAGATATTAGATCTGCTGCTTGCTGCCTCACTTTCGCGCTCTTATTGTTGAGCCGCCATTTTATGGTACCGCATATCTGGGGAAGGTATGGCTTCACTCTCTGTCCAAGGGAATTCACAACTGCACCAAACCCATTTAGCATAACATTAGCATCATCACTTGTCTGCTCTTGGAATGCATAGAGAATTCCATCAATTAATAGCTCTTCCAAGCGAGCATCAATATCGGATGCCCCCAAGTTTGCAACCACTTTCTCAATCGTCTCCATGACCATCCTTCTATATGGCTCACTTTCATCTTTTAAGTCTTCAACGATTCTTCCTACTATATCAGCAACACCAACTTTGTTTGCTATCTCCACTGTAGTCTCAACAAGCTGCCTGTAATTTCTCCTATCCAAAGCCATCCTCCTTACCCAGAAATTACGGAAGAACTCAGGAAGAATATCATTTCGGATATAATCTGCCTCCACACCTTCAGTACTCACACACTGCTTTACCACTTTCAGCACAATTTTCTTCATTTCTTCATCTGGTGACTGGAACTCACGAATCAGAATAATCATAACTTCCTTGGTATAGTAGCTGGCATATATGGCATCCATAAGTGGTATAATAAATCCAATAGCCTTCAGGAAGGCTGCCAAGACTTTCCCACGGTGTGACCTTATACCCTTCCACAGTGGTTTCAACACTGAATCAAAGCTTTCAATGCCATATGGGGCAGATGCCTCAGCAAGGGCAGCCAATGACAGGGCTGTGATTGTTCTGACCTTCTGATTTTCATCATTAAGACCATGTTCGATAATCTCAACCAATGACCTCAAGTGTGGAAGAACAGCACATCCAATTAATATTGCAATCTGCTGCACAATCTTGATTCCCGTGTGACGAGCTTGCCAAGATTTTTTGCTTTGACAAACAGCTTTCAAGAATGGCAGCAATGCAGGAATACCAAGTGCAGAGGCAACAACACTAAAAGCTCTAGCAGTGGTGTTCCTCACATACTCATCAATGTTATCAATGTCTGGACGCATTGCAGCAATCATAGTGGCCAAACCAGCTGCCTTGCTAAGATTGGAGATAATTTCTCTACCTTCCACACGAGCATAATAATCTTCATCAATCAACAGAGGCTCTATAACCACCAAAATTTTATGAACATATGGCCGAACCAACTCATCCAACTTATAGAGCACCCTGTCAATAACTTTCACCAACAAGTGTCTCTCCTGGTCTTCAAGTGTGGGCTGCATGAGCAGTGGCAGAATACGGTTGAAGAGCGGACCAGCACCAAGCTCTCTTGCCTTATCTGTGAGCTGTCTCAAAGCAGTTTTTCTCTGTGGAGGCGTACCGTTTTTAACCTTTAGCAAGAGCTTCATGATCTTCCGCTCTTTTTGCTCCTCAGGAGACAACTCCTCTTCATCCTCTTCATTCAGAAGTGAACCAAAGTACTGATAATCCTCAGGTTTCATGAATGGCAAACCACCAGGCAACTCTTTTGGCACATCAAACTGTTGACCCCGATTTTCCTCTGGAATAGAATACAGTGGAGTTGACATTGGTGTCGGTGTAGCAAGAAGCTTCCGGGCAGGTGTTCTGATTGGAACGTATGAAGGAGGGGGTTCCAAAACCTTATACCCCTCTTGTGGAAACATTGCGTCAAGCTCCTCGTCAGTTAATGGCCTGTTTCTTTCCTCGATATCCTTCTCCCACCTCAACAAATTGTACTGCTCAGGAGTCATCGCAGCATTACGCATAATAGCATTCGGGGTTGGGGTAGCAATATCCATAGCTCCAACAGGAGTAACGCCTGGGGTATAGGCAGCAGCAGGGGTAGCGCCTCCCATTGGTGTCGCACTGCCCACAGTAGCTGGAGTCTCATCCCACCTCGACCTCTGCCTTTTGGGTGTTGGAGTTGCTAAACCTGCCAGCTTTGGTGTGGCATCCCAAGTCATTCCTGCAGGGGTTGCTCCTGGTGTAGCCCCACCAGCAGCTGGGGTTGCATCTGAATCATTCAATCGTCCTGGAGTAGGGGTCTCATCCCACCTATTTTTTCTTGAAATCGACGGCGTTGCATCTCCAATCCTCCCAGGCGTTGGAGTTGCATCCCACCTCCCAATTCCTGGGGTCGAGTCAGGCAAGTCCCAATCTGACCCTACCTTCGTTTTCTTCGCACCACCACTCTCATCCTGCGCCACATCCCACCTATTCCTCTTCTTTGGCTTCTCTGTATCTTTCTCTTTTTCCTTATCCTTATCCTTTGCCGCTGCCTGCTCTTCCTTTTTCTTAGCTATCTCCCTCTTCACCTCCTCCTCCTTCCGCTTTAATGCTTCTTCCCTCATCACATCAGCGTAAGTTCTCACCTCAGGCCCCGGAGTCTTATCCAAGAAAGGATCATTTCTCTCCGGGGATATAATCCTGTTCAACCTCCTCCTCCTATAATCATCCTCACGATCGATAATCTTACCAGGTTGCTTAAATCCTGAAATCTCATCATCATCCCCAGTTCTCAGGGGCTCCTTAAAAAACTGTTTTGGAGCAGTGAAAGACGCCATCTTCTTAGCAATCTCATTCTCAGTAGCATCAAAATTATCCTCATCATCATTCACTGGGATGGATTTATTATAACCGTCAAACTTGTTGCTACTATAGAGATCCGTATCAAAGGTTAGAGAGGTGAGTGCAGCAAGGTCCTTCTCCATTTTTTGCCTCTCTTCTTTGGTCTTCTGTATCTCCATATCCACATCCATTTCGTAATTTCAGAATCAATCAACACTCAAATCTAGAGATCACCAAACCCTAACCCTAAATTGAACTTAGCTCCGAATCCTCCAGCAAAGAAGCAGAATCAGTATATTTCAACCACTGTGACAAAGAAATAACCACAAAGACGTTCGTAAATCATCCAAAAATATCAGAGACAAAAAATTGTAGATGTAACGAAAAGGGAAAAGAATAATCTTTTATCGAACTCAAAGCGCCAAATGAATCAAAGAAAATAATTAACAATAAAATCGGTAGCTCATAATTTTATAAAAAAATTACTGACCAGATGCGTATGTAGATTCGCTGAATTAGGGTTCTTGAAGAGAATTTCGACTAACCTGGTTCCGGGAATTTCCTGTCGAGATAAGCCAAGCACGGTGTTATTTGGGTTGCGTCTGCGTAGTTGGGGTTTATATAGTGGTCCGGGTATATTAATGTGGATCCCTGCCGAATAGATGGGTCAACCTTGAAAGTCGGTTTTGGGTTCTTCTTCGAGTGACCCAAGGTCCGAACAAGAATTATGAAGGGGGATTTGGCCAGGCTGTCGGGTCACACTAAATATTTGGACAGATGGCATTTGACTCATATTTCAAAAAAAAAAAAAAATCAGAATATAATAAATTCTTCTTCGAGTGACCCGCTTGCAAGGTCCAAACAAGAATTATGAAGGGGAATTTGGCCAGACTGTCGGGTCACACTAAATATTTGGACAGATGGCATTTGACTCATATTTAAAAAAAAAAAAAATCAGAATATAATAAAATGATAAAGTGACAAAATTGCCCTTCAACCATTAACTCAAAATTTCATTAGTTTTCCCCTAATTTCACCCGCCGTAAAATCCTTCTCCATTTTATCGAAATGAACGGTTTCCTTCTTCTCCTTTCATCACCTTTAAATTGCCTCTAAATCCAATAAAATCGACTCAGTTCATCTTGCGAGCGAGTTCGACATTGTAAACCCTAATCCCCAAATCGAGATAATCGAAGCTCTTACTTGTCATTGTTGACTACTCAAAGAGCCCAAGGCGTGAATAAGCACCATCCATTTGATTTCAGAATTCTGAAGTTCGAGCAATGAGTTGTTGGCTTGCACATGGGTGCAACATATGAAGGTAAATTCGAAACACTTTTATTTTACATTTTTCTTGCAGTCATATTTGTAGAGCGAAGATGATTTTTGTGGGTTGGTAAGATTTATGTGGGTTGTTGGATACAAATATTAGGTATGTTTTCACTAATTCGCAGGTTGGTGTATGGATGGTTATAAATGGCTTGTCATCTACGGTTTTTGAATTGAACAATCAGAATGATTTTATTGAACTTGAAATTAGTATTTAAATAAAATTTGACTGCATTTCATCAAATTTAGTGTCCGTGTACTTCTTTCTTCGATTTTGTTCTATAATTTCAACCTCGGTATAGGCTTTTCTTCTTAGGAGTTTTTTTATGTAATTATCCATGTTCTGAAGATATGACGGATTTGCAGCGTGGTAACGTTTTTCAATTTGCAATTTAAGTTTGAATTTTATTTTGATTAGTTTCTTTAATTGGGTTGTTGAATCCCTCTTTGAGGGTTTGTTTTATTTGCCGTATGGATTTGTCGTAGTTAATATTGTGCTTTGAGAAATTAACATTGAAATGTGTGTGTATGGCATTGGAAGGTGTATGTATTGTATTGTCAGTGTCTTCAATAGCTTGGGCGAACCCTTTCTACTCTCTTAGTGAGTCACTCCTCTTAATGTTTACGTTAATTTTTTGTGGTTTAAAAGTAAAATTTCTTGCAATTGTGTATCATGTGCTTGCTTGTGGCTGACGTGGGAATTTATCGCAGAAGTATGGTGTTTACTGCATAAAGTGTTTAAGTTCAATCATTTTGATATTGAACAACAAGCCCATTCGAAAGAATTTTGAAATGATCCTTCAAGAATAGAAATTTGTAGTGCTTTTATAACCCAATTTGATTTAATTATTCTTCATTATATTTTGCTAGAACTTAACTTTTGCAATTAAAATGCATGTGGTCATTGATGTTGCTATTTGGTAATCTTGATTGAAGTGGCCTTGGAATGGCCAACCTTCGTTATTAGAACGGTATAACTATCGTTATATTTGTAAATCAAAGTCCATGAGAACGACACTTGTGCCGTTACCGAGTTATGAAAAGAACTACCAGAACAGTACAAGTGTCACGACAATGTAGAAAACGACACTTGTGCTGTTACTGATATGAGAACGGCTATTAGAACAGTAAAACTGTCGTATGTTTATAAATAAAATTCCATGAGAATGACACTTGTGCCGTTGCTGAATATAAAATGGTACTTGTACTGTTCTACCTCTAAACACACTCTTAAAGAGCCACAACCCGTCCGAACCACAATAATCGATAAGCTGAATGTTTTGGGAGTTTCTTGATACATGATCTTTGGTTGCTTTCTCTTGATATGTTGTGATGTCCTCTAGTTTTTTTCCTTATCTAACAATGCTATTCATCTTTATATATGGAGAATGTTCAGATGTTGTCTATTGTTATCTTTGTCAAAATTTGGTAAATGATTGCTTTGAAAAATAAGATTCCTAACTTAATTATTGTTTTACATTTTTCATTAGGTAAAAATGGATGTTGAAGACATAGTGGACATGGAGATAAGTAATAGGTGTAGAATGAAGTTTATTGATGAAGTTTTCTTCGGTTTGGATGATAAGCATCAAGACTTATTTACAAACTCCTACTTTGGACATTTGTTGAGCTTGAAGGGGATAAAGCTTACAACACAATTGGTCCACCAGTTAATGTTGAGGTCGATAAGTACT
>CAIGRP010068628.1:0-13975 GCA_903798385.1 Fraxinus cuspidata
CCACTCTTCAAATCAAGCTTACTGAACATGCAAACACCGGTAAGATGAACTAGCAAATCGTCCAAGTGAGGAACAAGAAAATGGTAACGGAGCATAATCTTATTGATCGTTCTACTGTCCATACACATACGCTACGTTCCATCTTTCTTTGGCGTAAGGAGAGCAAGAACAGCACAAGGACTAAGACTTTCATTAATGTGCACATTCGCCAAAAGCTCCTTCACTTGTTTGCGCAGCTCCTCATGCTCAGTATGACTCATCCTGCAATGCACCCGATTAGAAAGAGTAGCATCAGGCACTAAATCAATCTGATGATGAATTCTTGCAATGGTGGCAACCCATAGGGAAGTTCTTCTGGGAAAATCTCCTAAAATTCTTCTAACAACTGACGAATTCTGTGAGGGACCTTCTGCTTAGTATCGACTAACTTGCCTTCTAACACATACATTACACCAAATTCTTCGATCTTTGTCCCCAGCTGTTTTTATTAAGATCTTATTGAGTAGTAACACAATTTACTTTCCCCCAAACAGAAAACTATACGTGTTGATATATCCATCATGCAAAGAATGTCGATCAAACTGCCAATGTCTTCCTAATAACAAATGTCATGTATCTATCTCCACCACATCACACAAAACCTAATCTTTGTAGATAGGTCCAATAGAGAAACTGATTAAAGCACACTAGGATACTTCAACATCTTTGCCTCTCT
This sequence comes from Fraxinus cuspidata, assembly GCA_903798385.1. Taxonomy (NCBI): domain Eukaryota; kingdom Viridiplantae; phylum Streptophyta; class Magnoliopsida; order Lamiales; family Oleaceae; genus Fraxinus; species Fraxinus cuspidata. Next base: position 716 of record CAIGRP010068628.1, read on the forward strand.
TCAGTCAGTCTAACTTATACGGTCTGGGGTGTTCATCAGTCTGTAAACCTAGTTTCTTAACGACCTCCTTAACCACTGCATTCTCGCAATTCCCAGAATCAATAACAAACTTGTAGATTCTTCATCAATGTTACATGTACACTAGAAAATATTATTACGCAACCAGTCACTCTTACTCTCTAGAGGAATAAAAAAACTCCGTCTCACTACCAACGCTTGACCTACATCACCAAAAATAAATTCCTCATCCTCTGTTGCTTCTTCAGTGTCTCCACTACCAAAGATATGTGCCCCATCAAAATCGACATACCCTTCATCAACAAAAAGTCATCTATACGAATTTTTGGGACATTCAGATTGTCTATGGCCCATACTTCTGCAAATAAAACACGAGTACCACCTCCAGGACGTGTAAACTATTAAATGGGATTTGTCCTAGAAGAACCAACCTGGCTAGGATTGCTAGGACGTGTTACTGCTGTTGTGGATTATTGGAAGAACCCCCTGCAATTAGAGGACCTATATTTCGTCGCGACTACTATTTTTCTATCTGTATCGCCCTTTGATGTGCCTCAGAAACTATCTCGGAATCAAACATATTCAGTGAGTCCTGTATTTAGGGACGAAGACCACCCACTTATTGCGACACCAACTGTTATTTCGTCTCCATTACCTCATTCCTAGTAATCAACATATAAAACTATAACGTATAGTCATTAGTCGTCTTCATGCCTTGACATAAATTCTGCAATCGCTGAGATATGGTCCGAACATAATTATAGGGCAAAAATTGCTTCTTTAATTTATCCCAAGATGCAATCTTGGCTTCACTAATCTGGATCTAGTCACCTTTATCTACTGCCACCATGCCGCTGCTCGTCCATGAAATCTCGTCGCAACGAGAGGCACACTTTTACTAGTAGGAACCTCCTTAAATTCCAAGACGTCCTCCACTACAGTCACACAGTCCAAGAATTCTTCTAGACATAATCCACCATGGAATTTAGGAATATCAACCTTAAACCCCTAATTCCCAACACATGTTCTCCTCTTGGCCACATCCTTTCCGTCAGGCTGACGGATCTATTGGATGATCAAGTAGTGCAAATGGATTTTCATCTTCAGAACCCTCAAAGGGCTGGGCCACAGGCATATGTTACTGTGGAATGAGGCAGTGATTTGCTAGGTCAGCAACTTTACTTGTTGACACAGTTGTGAGATCTCATAACATCTATTCACCTCATTTACTTAGGCTTCACGAGCTTCTGGACGTCTCCTGGCGGCATGGTGAAGGAACGAACATACTCTGATACCAATTAACGTAGCGAAAGCNTCCTGGCGGCATGGTGAAGGAACGAACATACTCTGATACCAATTAACGTAGCGAAAGCTTATACAAAAGATAGAAAAATCTCACAAAGAATTTCAATGAATCGAAACTCTAAATTTTTTTTATTTCTTTCAACAAATGCAGTCTCAAATGGCTTACAATACTTTATATAGTGAAAACCCTAAGAAAATTCGAAAAAAATCACATGATAATAAAGAAATGTTTGTTTTTTTTTAATGGAAAAAATCGAGATAATGACAGAATTTGAAAGTCCTAATTGTCAGGATTATCTTCCAAAAAACGGAATTCAAATCTAAATTTATTTGAATGAGATACACCCAAAAAAAAACGCATGAACAAAGTTCTAAACGAAGGAATTTGTTCGAAATTGACCCTGCATCAGGGGCAAAGCCATTGAGTCTGGTTCATTGGTCCGTTTCCATTCAAATTTGACTAACATCTTGCCAAAAATGGATGACTCCAAAATTTCTCAGAAAATCAAAATGTTGCCTTTTTCTGTTTGCATCGATCTCATTTTGCCATAAAGTCTAATTCCTTCTGCACCACATTAGGTATTAACTCAGATCGTACAAGAAACTCCAAATTTTTTAGTCGAAAAGTAATTTATAACCTAGAAAAGCCACTAAAGGCAAGATCATTCAGTGTGTTTAGATTTAGGGTTTTAAAAATACCAGATCTAAATCGATCAAACAAGATCGAAGTGTGAAAAAGCTTTTCTTGTTTGAAATATTCAATTGAAGGTTCAATAAACCTTCCAGTGATTAGATATTTCAAAAATAGATCTAATCTTAATAGATCGAACCAAAATAAACTATGAAAATTGATTTTTCACATTCAATCGACCAGCGAAGGTCCAAGAAGAGACAACTCAAGCTTTGGTACCACTATTATACAAATATTACACTTCAAAGATTCAAATCATGCAACCTTTCAGAGAAGTTTAAAACCAGATTCAGAACACTAAAGGCATCAAGATATCACAAAACAAGCTCATATTATATTGCACCATTTTGTATCACAGTAGCCACAAACCCACACCCTCAAATGACTCATTGAAGTTGCTCCTATGGACTAGAAGACCTCAACCCCCAAACACTCTTCTTATGCAGAATCACAAAAAGTCACAAGGATTTTACTCTGAATACTCAATTAAAACATCCAACGAGAGGTTGTAGACGAATAGAAGATAGAGAGAAAACCCTAGTCTCTTAAAAGAAAATCAAACGTTTGGAATGATAAGGGCAACAATAGAAGCCCTTATTTATAACCCTAACCATCACCATTGATCTTAGATTGAGATCAACAATCTAGAGCAACTAGTCAATAACCATTACAATTACAGGTAAATTTTGGAGACAAGATTTCAACCATTTATGTTGGATCCGAATTTTTGGGGGCAACTCATCAAATTATGAGGCAATAGCTTACCAACCCGCTGCACTATAAAAGCCCATTTATCGTCATAGCCTAGATTAGAGTGGATTTGACATCACATCCCAACACTACAGATTTGAAATTGAAAGACTAGCAAATATTAAGTAAAATTCATTGAAGACGCAGCTGCTATATGCAAAAGCCAAGGACACAAGTGTAACTTCCCAACAGATTAACCCACAAATAATTTGGAAAAAATCTATAGTCATATAAAAAAAGATTTATGATGAAGGTACATAAAAGGAAAGATTAACCCACAAATAATTTGGAAAAAATCTAAAGTCAATATTTTTTTCTAAATACTAGAAGGATTTGATGAAAAAAGATGTTTCCAACGACAAATGTGTATCTTTCCAAGTGCACAAATCCTATAAGTTCCAAATTCTTGAAGTAGATATCGCTTACAAAAAGTAAACCACAAAGGGGTTAGAACTTTGACACGTGGTGTAGGAGAAATTCATCTATTTATATCATCAACATATCGTCCAAACTTTTTTTTTTTTTTTATTTTTTTTTTGAAAAAAAAAAAATAGTCTTTCTCAAAAAGTGGTCGAATAAGACTAGCAAATTTAGCTATCTCCAATCAACTTCCCACCAACCACTATTTTTATTGTGAGAAGATATCATTCTTTAATTTTTTGGTAAAAGCATGCCAAAATCTTGCTTTCAATCGGTTAGTGTCGGCTAGGCATATTTATCCTTTAATTTAATCCTACCTTTGATATTTACTATTTATTAGAACCGTCACTTGAAAGAGACAAAGAAGGAATAATGTTGTTCAAAATTAAATATTATAAACTTTTTAGTATTACAAATATTTTTAAAAATTTTGTTTGCTTTATCATAGTTTAAAAATATTTTATATACATGATTAATACTGATATATGTAAATATATCTAGTATATTTAAGGGGGAAAAAAGAGGTTTTCACACTTTTTGTTAACATATGTAGACGTAAAAAATATATATCATTTACAAGAATGGTGCAATATCATTAGAATAAATAGAAGAACGATCAAGTTGGAGGGAAAAAGTAAGATAGGATATTACTTTAAAAAAAAATATCAACTTGAGAAGACAATTTTCATTAGGATACATTGGATATTTGACTTGGAAGAGATTTAAAGACAATAAATTAAGGTCGTCTATATATATATAATCGATTTTGTATTTGCTCTTTATTTTTTTTTTATTTTTTTTTTCCTTATTTAAAAATATGAATTGTAAATGAGTCTTTTTACTTTCTATTTAAATGGACAAAAAAGGTGATTAGAGATAATATGTGCTAATTAATGAGAAAATATATTTAGTTGAAATTTAATAGGTTGATTTTTTTTGCTATTAAACTAAACAATTTCAAAAAAAAAAAAAAATCACCAATAACATAAGTTGTGAGAAAGAATATAATTTAGAGTTAATTTCACTAATGGACACTCAAGTTCAAGCAAATTTTTAAATTGACCATTGAAGGATTTTCTTGATCTATTTAATCATTAAAGTTAAATAATTAAAAATCATGAAATTGACCAACTGACCTCTGGTTTTAACTCTATCAAAATCTTTTACTATTTATAAATGATGAAAAATGAAATTAGTTAAAAGGGAACGATTTAAGTTTTTTTTTTTTTTTCCTTTTTTAACTAAAGATGAGGTTTTTCTCTCCTATGAATAACATTTTATTTTCAACATGACGTGGATACATGATTTGTTAGTCAATTCCATGATTTAAAGGGTCGACGTTGGATCTGGAGTAGATGCCGCTAAAGAAATGACCAATTATATAATATCATTTTAACTTTTGTGACTAAATGAGTCATAAATTTACTTTAACGACCAATTTGAATTTTTATTTGAACTTTGGTGACCACTCTTTAGATTAACTAGGATATAACTTTATGGGATCTAACGGGAAGATGAGGTGGTGTCCTAACATAAGACGAAAGATGAAAAGCAAGGAAAGTATGACAGAAGCCTCCCCTTTATTCCGAACACTGTAGCTACTTTTCTAGGTCAATCCCAAAATTCCCAAGTGCGGGCAAAAGAATGGCAAAAACAGCAGAATGGGTAGTAGTACCGCAGGCAAAGGCAACTGTCGAGATGAAGAAGGAATTGGAAAGAATGGTGAATGCTATAGTGGAGGAGGAAGATTATACAGTAGAGGCAGCTGATCATGCTATGGAAATTTTGTGGGCTCTTAAGGATTTGAAGTTGAAGGCTGTGATGAAACCACAAGAATTGTTGGGACTTGATAATTTTTGTTCCTCTACAGTTCCTCCTCCAGAATTTAGATGTCCAATTTCTGGAGAACTTATGAAAGATCCTGTTATCTTGGCCTCTGGTCAGGTTAGACTCCTTTTTTTCTGTTTTCGTGTCGAATTATTAATTTTTCTGGGCTGTGCTTACTGGAAAATAATTTTAAGGTTGATCAAAAATGTCCCATTTGTTTTGAAATTCTTGCGAGTCAGATTGTCAATATTCAATGTGTATATGTATTATTTTCATTTTGGGTCCAACTTATTTTTATTTTTTTTTAATATTTTCATTAAGTTATTGTTGATGGTTGTGCTCTACGACTTGGACTGGTTTTACAGACATATGATGAGCCATTTATCCAAAAATGGTTAAAAGATGGCCATCAGACATGTCCTACAACTGATCATGTACTGCCTCATACTCTGCTCACCCCTAATCACTTGGCCAAGAAAATTATTTCTAAATGGAGCAAGGAGAACACATCTGAGATGTCCAGTGCTGTAATGGAGGGTGATGAGGAATATGTAGAAGACGCAAACTTACAACAGTTTACTACACTTCTCGAACGGCTTTCCTCGTCTTCCCTTTCCGATCAGAAAGGGGCGGTCAAAGAGACTCGGGTGCTCACTAATCGTTCGCCTTCTTTTCGTGCTCGTTTTCAAGATGCCATTCCTCGATTATTCAATCCAGCCTTGCTTGAAAGGGCTAATTCTGATATTGATCTCCAGGAAGATTTGGTTGCGACCATTTTGAATCTCTCCGTTCATGACAGCAACAGAAAGCTAGTCGGGGAAACTACATTGGCCATTCATTGCCTCATCGAGTCCTTGAAAAGCGAAAGAATTGTAACAAGGAGCAATGCTGCTGCAGCCCTGTTGGTATTATCAACCCTTGACTCAAATAAAAACGTTATTGGGAAATCAGACGCTATTAAGCCCCTGATCGACCTCGTGGAAGAAGGGCATCCATTGGCAATGAAGGATGCTGCTGCAGCAATTTTTAGTTTATGCACTGTTGTGGAAAACAGGGGCTGGGCTGTGACTTTAGGGGCAGTCCCGGTAGTCACAAAAAAAGTTATGGATCATATTCTCATAGATGAAATGTTAGACATTCTTGCACTGCTGTGCAGCCATCAGAAGGCTGTCGAGGAGCTTGGAGAGCTTGGGGCGGTATCGTGCCTGCTCGACATATTAAGGGAGAACATGAGCGAACTTAACAAGGAGAAGTGTGTCGCAATCTTGTATACGATGTGTTTCAGTGATAGAACAAAGCTGAGGGAGATTCTGGCAGTAGAGAGTGCTTGTGAAACGCTCTCTAACGTTGCACAAACAGGAACTTCGAGGGCTAAAAGGAAAGCAAATGGCATTCTTGAGAGGCTAAATAGATTTGCCTTCACTTCATACGCTGCTTATAATTATTCTCAAAGCCCTGTACAGTTTTAGCATCCACTTTTGTATATTGCCAACTTCTTCCTGATTCATACACAGTAATCCTGAATCGTGTTTACTTGTGGAAAAGATTATAATATTTTTTAGTGAATTTGTATATATATATTTATCGTTCCATCATACACTGTCATTTATGCAAGATTACATACGTATTTAGAAAGAATAAAACAGAAACATACATACAAGAAGACAATATATTTAGACTTCAATATTCGATCAAGTTTAGGACTAAAAGTAGGTGTTGAATTCATTGGCAATGAAGGTGGTACAAAATGCAGTAAATACAACGCTAAATTCAATTCACTCGTCGTATCAATAAGTAGAGATGCAATTACAAATTCATGTTTACCAGATCAAGGTCCCTGCTGTTCATACTGATTTTTGCCTCAATGTGACGATTTGCAAATATAAAAAAATTACTCTCCATTCTATCTCACCTGAGTCTCTCTCCAACTCGTATCCAGATTGTTCAATATGATTTCTGGCATTCGAACTCATGTTGCACAAGGGGGAGCAATGCACCGGGAAAAGAATCCCAACATTTTCTTCTGCGTTGAAACAAATAGGGAAAATAAATAAGAGGATATGATCATTGATATCGCAGCTGTTTAGAAGTGCAGAATAACAGAAGTGAAGTTCATATAATTTACTTCTATGGTAAAATTAGTAGGGAGGAAACAAGGTAGATGGCGACTTACACGTTTGGTCTTGTGAAGAAGATCAGGAGGAATTTTGTAAAGATCTTCGTCCACTGGTTTCGCAGAAGTAATTATAGATTGCCGTGGAATAAATTCAGCAGACTTGTTAATATTCTTCTGAGACAAAGGCTGACTTCTCCGCTGTTCCATTGCCTCGCGCGCCTTAACTTGCTTTCTCTGTTCCGTGACATCTGCATAGCGCTTGGCATTTCCCCTTGTCTGCAATGTTATATATTTTTACTCATCAGTACCCACTTCAAGAAATACATAATTCAAGGACAATTATTTTCCATTAGCTAGTCAGCAAATGTTAATGCAAACAAAGAAATTATTCACAAAACAAATGTTGGTTTTTCCTAAATCCTAATACATAATTCAAGGACAATTAAGTTTTTTTCCATTAGCTCGTCAGCAAATGTTAATGCAAATGCAAAGGACGCATAGTTTGATCCATTTTAGTTTCCTAATATGATTAAAACTTAGAACAAAGAAATTATTCACAAAACAAATGTCGGTTTTTCCTAAATCCTAATACTTTAAACCGAAATTTTGGGGAGGTACTTCTAAAAGGGATGGCATTTTTCTCATTTAAACAGGTACCTCAGAAATCAGATTTGTTTTAACCACAAATTTTACATCAGAAACGGAATAATAGTTGCTCAAAACTTAAAAATTGCACAGATTGCTTAAATCACCAGATTGTTAATGGGTTCTACGGGGAATGGATCAAAACCAAGTAAGAAGTAAGAAAACGTCATAATTTCACATTTAAAGATCGTTTCGGCGAACACAATTCTCGACATATACTAATCTACCACAAACTCCACATATGTTTTTCATAGCTAATCCCAAACACGGATTAAACAACAGTGCCGACATTGTTAAATCGTTAGACATGAATCCAGATACATAACCCACAACACTATATAGTAAGCAGGTGTTTCAAATAGAACTATCGTTTTAGATATTGTCCTCACGCCCACTATCATTTGCACAATTCATTTAAGATTAATGCTATAACTCCAGTATATGTGGTGTCACGTAATAGACTAAATAAAATGTTAGCGTCTTGTTATAATCCCAATGGGGCTAAATAGCATTATGGATAATCTTGCGACTCTATAGCAAGACATTTTCCTACTTTAGTACAATGTTTAACCACGTTTTAGATTTTGATAGGAAAAAAAAAGAACAAGAATCCTATCTGCCCATGAGAGGTAAATCTTCTCGAGATAGGAAAAAAATGGCAAAAAAGAGTGTTCGGTACGGTAGAAGACCTTTCGTGGAGGAACAATATAAACATCCTGGAACGGCGGTTTCTCATACTCAACAGAGTAAAGATCTGTGGCGGCGGCGGCCCAAGAACCACCGGTCGCATTATACGAAACACATTCCGCCGAACAGGAGCAGCGCATCAGGCCGGCTTGCCTTGCGCACTCGAAATACTGAGTAATTGGAAGCTCATTTGTCTTATCCCAGTCACCAAACGCCGGAATCTGCCCACTCTTCCTGCAATATTCCTGTAACCCACAACCAAGCAAAACAGTAAATTCATTTTCACACTAATTTCTGTACAGAAAATGCAGAATCCTAGAAAAAGATTCAAGATTTAGTGGACTCACTACACCCATAATTTCAGAGCTTTCAGCAGAAGACAACTAAAAGAAGTTGAAATTTTTCTCCTTTTTTATGTTCAAGAAAAGTACAATCCCCAAAATTGTATCAACTTCACGGAGTTAAAGTACTGTTTGACAAGAAAATGAATAGGGACAGAAGCCTTTTGGAGTTGTGTAGAATGTGGAGAAGAAAAGGTGAAAAGAGTCAAACTTTTGGGAGTAGAAAATTGAGTAACTTTTAGCACAAAGTCCAAGAGAAACTCTGTGGTCTGTGCCAAATGCTGATAAAGAAAACTTTCTATCCTTGATTTCCGCTGCAGAGTACGACCCTCTAATTTTCAACCGTTTACACTAAATCTGGGAGCTTGATGAACATGGAGTTTCCCACTGTCTTTTCAACTGTCGTTTGAACATGTTTAGTCACTCTCTCTATCTGTAATTTTTGCCCCATTTGGTTTTTTTAAAAATCAAATTTTTAATAAATTTTAATAAAATTTTATTAAATATTTGATTGAAAAACTAATAAAAATATGTTCATGTTTGCCCCCATTAAAATGATAATTTATTTTTTTTATTTCTTTTTATCAATTACACATTTTTTAATAAAATAATATTACATGTAATCTCAAAAAATAATTCTTCTTTTTCTAACTACATATTTTTCAAAAAATAATTATTTCAACCATTAAATTTCAAATAATTGAGGGTCATACGAGAGCTATATGAATCTCGTAAAATTTATGGATAACATTGAGTTTGAAGAAAAATACATTTTAAAAATTAAAGCCAAATACACAAGTTGTTTCTTAAGTGTAAAATCGGGTCGCAATAGAGATCAACGAAATTGGGTTTGGAAATCACACTGGCTTTCGACTTTTGGGGAACACTAGCCTTGCAGTATTTTAGTTTTTTAATTATTCAAACAACTGTTTTTATCTAGTAGGAAAGCATAAACGAAACGAGCAGTGCTAAGCAAGAAGGAATTTTGCAAGGTACAATCGAGCTTTGAGCATCACCTTTTTGCAATGCATCAATAATCCTCACTATTCAAAATGATTAAAAGTTTATTTGATTGACATAAAAAATATATTCTAGAAAAAGAAATTTTCCTTATTTCAAGGAAAACAAAAATATACTCTCCCAAAAAAAAAATGTTTTCCTTAATAACAAGGAAAATTAGGCATATTTTTAAAAATCGAAAAATATTTTTCATTGAAAAAAATAGCAATCAAACACTTCAAAGTAGGAATTTTGGTAAAAAACTGACATTTTTCATGGAAAGTAAATGCAATTAAACACACCCTAATTGTTTTAAAAAAATAACATATCAATGGAAATAAAAATGAAAATAAGATATGCATGTACTAGTTGGCCTATGCAAGTCATTAGCCTACTGAATAAGACCTGATATCGCTCGTTCTAAAAAGATGTGTGATCTATAACGAGGCATAATTGACTTGGGCCATCTTTATGCTTCTACTCTATCATAAGAAGAAAAAAAAAATAGGAAAAGTTACCGAGTGCCATTTTAATAAAAATAGAAAATATATATATATGATTTATAAAGCCCAAAAATTAGAAAAGATAAGACGTGCCGTGGAATGACAATGTCTAGGAGTGGGTACTCCAGTTGAGGTTAAGAGAGGCTTCCCATGACTTAATAAAATTTTTGGAGAGGATAATTTAGGATTTTAAGAGAGGTTGCCAAGAGGATAATTTATGCTCAACTTATAAGGTCGGTAGCAAATGAGTCTTAACTTTACATGTGACTCTTAAATATTAATTTTGGAATGCACTTTTGTTATTGCATGTGAAATTTATACAAATATCTATTAAATGAGCAAGTGACATACGTGTGAAAGTCAAAGAGAACATAACGATAGAAATTACCTCTTTTTTTAAAAAAAATTTCGAACTCTCCCCCATATTTTTCTCGAATTATTTTGTAGTATCATACGTGTTTATCGTCCTATCTACATTACAACACACATGTTATTAAGATCCATTTAATTTGATCATCACCACATACACATGATAAATACAAATAGTGCTACATAACATTATTCTAATTTTCCATTTCAAAAACTCCAAATAATTGCAAAATTCAATCACCATAAAAAAACTATCATTTGCTACTCATGTAGATCCTCTCCGAACAAAATTTAATACAAAATTTTTTTACAGAATTTGGTGTAACCTCTCTAATTGCACAAAATTTCATGTAGACAATCGAAAATAGTCTTACACCAAATTTTATTTTAAATTATATTATTAACAAAATCATTAAATTAAAAATTATATTTAATGAATTAAATATTGCATAAACTAATAAATTAAACAAAATACCATAATTAAAAAAGTACATTAAACGCACAAAAAAGTTACATAAAATGAAAATGATAACTCGATTTATCAATTATTTATCGAAATTAGTATATTCATCACATACATGATCAATGAATACATCTCGAAGTACAGAGTATGCATCTATATCCTTGATTTGTCTATGTCGAGCAAGGAATTCATGAAATCGAGTATTGATTACAACTTTAATTTATAGAATAAATAATTATTACTTATTACCTGAATAAAATTTAAAAATAAATGTTAGATTAAAATAACGATCACATTAAACAATATGAATAAACTAAAATCAATTAATTCTAAAAGATAAAAACAGGATATAGATGAAACAAAAATTGTTTGTAAAGTGAAAAAGGGGGGCAAAATGGGGAAATGTGAAAAGCTTCAAATTTGGTGTAAATAAATAGGGTTACACCAATACTATTTATTACCCTTAATTTAACACCATATTTGCCATATCATTGGAGAGCATTTTACAATTTTACACAAAATTTTGCCATCTCATTGGAGATTGTCTTAGATCTCCTTTTAGGATTTCTGTGCACCAAAAATAAGAGTTCAAGGAGTCAAGTGTCAAACGAAAAATAGTAAGTACTAATTTGCAACAAATTATAAAGGATGGGGACTTCTGCGTAATTTACCATTTGGAGAAATACTTATCCCTGTTCAGGGTAATTAAAAATCACATTTTTAGTAAATTTTAATAAAATATAATGAAATATGTAGTTGAAAGATTATGAATCCCAAAAATATGTGGTTAACATTACAAGTTGAACTTAATTTGAGTTTTAGTCTATTATTCAAACTACACCAAACAAGGACTGGGTGCTTTTATTTGGATTAAAACTTGTGCAGAAATTATTTTTAGGTTCTAAAAATAAAACAACCCTATACAATTTAATGAAATTATGCATAAAAATAACACAATCATGCCACATTGACGGAATATTTTGTCCACTTCCTTCACAAAATTGCCATATAATATCCTGTCAATTTGACTATTTTAAAAATAATTAATTTTTGCATTCAATCTTCAGCTGTCAATACTATATCTGTCAAATAGATGGGTAAAACCATATGACGAAATGGCTTAACTCAAAACAAAATCCTCTAGTATGTTAACAACTCCAATTTGCTCTTCTAACTACGGTTAAAAAGACAAGAACATCCTTTTAATGGTTGCTAAAATATAATGAATATTTTGAAATAGGATAAGAATATCTATAATGGATAAAGGAGATATTAATCTTGCTTTGAAGATATTTTTGTAATTTTAATTTTACTATTGTCTAACATTGTAAAACACAAATAATATTAAAAGACTTTATTCAAATAATATTCTTACATATTGAAAGCAAGTAAATCTAAGCTCGACGTGATACACGAGGGAACAAAAGAAAAGTCTTCGCTTATATAGGACTTCTTGAATACAGTATCTTGTCTTCTTGAATTCTTGAAAATAAATTCAAACTACCCGAAAATTTTATTAGCCCTGTTTTGGGTAGTTAAAAATTAAATTCTTAATAAATTTTGGTTAAATTGGTATACTATATGATCAAACATATGATAAAAATTGTAAATTTCATAAAATATGTGATTAAATTAGTTGTTGACTTTGACTTAAATTTTTATTAAAATTTTAAACTACGCCAAACTTAATCTTTTTAGGCCGACAATTGTGAAGACCACAAAGCGTGTGGATGATAGCAAGAAATAATTTTAAATAATGATTGAAATTAGAGTTTTGAGTGTATTTCAGTAAAAGTAACTTCTAATTTACTAATGTTACCCAAACTAAGGAATAAAGGATTTTAACCATAATGTGAAAAATGATAATATGTACTTGTACCTAACTTTGAAAAACATGTCACGAAATTATGAGAAGCATCATCATTAAGATATTTTGAACTTCGACATATACATCCCTCCTTCTCTTAAAAGAGACAATCTGCCGATCACTGTTCATTTATGTCACACGAGTTTTCACATTAACCCACTTTCATTGTGGTTTTGCTACAGTGTTGCTAAATATATATTTGTTGACTAATTGATATTTTGACACTGTTGCATATGCCGACTTAGATTGGTTTTCACAT
>CAIGRP010068635.1:0-31150 GCA_903798385.1 Fraxinus cuspidata
TAAGGCGAAGGAATTTGTCGTTGATCGAGAAAGTGCAGTGGGATTATTAAGATGCATTCTGCAGTCTGATTGAGTTGACAGGCCAAGTGAGAGCTCCCAACATATACATTCTCTTTGATCCCTTTGGCCCAAGCGATTTATTAAGACTAAACTCCTTAATCGTTGGCAGCGTACGAGACCATAGATCAAGCAACAGGAAACTCCCCTTTTGCTTGGCTTAACCATATAGAACGTGTCTGCTCCAATCTATGACTTGCCGTTTAATAAGAAGCGTTTTGCCAAGAATGTACCAGGGGTTAGGATTTTGATACAAAAAATTTTTCTGTGTGTGAATGATCCACAAAATTGTAGCAAAGTGTAATTAAGAGAGCGATTGAGCCCCATTTTCTTTCCAAAATGTATTTTGGAATATTATTTTTATGGAGAATGTGTAATTTAAAAATAAGAAAAAGTTTTAAGTTTGCGTGTAATATTATTTTATTGAAGACTTTGAAGTTGAAAATAAGAGAGAAAAATTTATTTTGGAAATAACGGAGACCAAACAAGGGCTAAATATTTTGTAAATTTCCTAATATATATAAATGCTTCTACTTTCCTTTATGGTTAAATTAAAAACCAATCGCCTACAATTATAAACTCTCAAATTTCAATTCAGTTGTAATCATCATCCCGTCCGAAACATTTTTGACACTCCTAGGGTTGCAATTGCTAACCCTCCTGCAACAAATTTTTTATAACAATTGCTGAAAGGCAAATTTCTTCTAGTAGAAATCATTAAGGAAAAATCTACAAGTAGCTTTTTCATAAAAGAATACTTCTCCAAGATAACAAACCACATACTATCGAATGTTACACTAGGAAATCACTTCAATCTAGATATCAACATAAATATAGCCGTTTATTGACAATCGAGGCTCATGTTCACCTCGAGCTTTGGTTAATTTTTGAATATCTACAACTTGAAAAGAACTTATTTTAGATGTAAAATTTAAAAGCCAGTTATTATTTGAAAATGGCATTTGAGATTTCCACTTAGGATTTGTAAAGCATTACATATTTTTATTATATTAATATGAAGTTGACGATATAAATTTATCATTCGTGTCATCTCCAAACATTTTTATTTATTTTCTTCAACCACAATCTCGAGTTAATCTTAATATTTGCATTTATGAGTATTTCTCTATTTGAATTACTTGGGTGACTAACACTAAGTCGTAATACTTTCTTAGTAAGAAGGTATTTATTAAATAGGGAGATTATCATTGTTAATGTACAAGTCTTGTTTGATTTAGTTAAAAAAAACTGATTAAAATTAAGTTAAAGTCAAAAGATAATTTTAATCACACATTTTATGGTACTCATAATTTTTAATAACTTTTCAACTATACATTTTATTCATTTGTAATAGATATATTCCCATAGATCTTCTTTAAGAGTTTGGGATATCTTTGACTTCTTCATTCATGATCTTTAATTGGAGATATAATTCCACGCTATCGATTCCTTGTTGGAATTTTAGGGTAATATAAGGATTAAAATTTGTGAATTTGAAAAGTCTCCAATAGGTGTGTCGATTAGGTATGACTCTTCAAAGTTGTTTCGAATGGGTGCGACATTTTGATAAGGTGCAATCTAGATCACCAATTTTGAAATTGCATCTAATGGTTGGAATTAATTCAACCATAAGATATGACCCTTCAAAGAGACACATACAAATTAATAAATAGGACCATCCTAATTCTATTTTCTCAACTCCAAATCAATTTCATATAATTGAATTCCAATTATTTACTATACTAAATTCTATCAAAAAAATTTCCAAATTATTTTTGAGTTTCGTATTCGGTATCTTCCGTTCTAAGAGTATGGTCAAGCATTGGTTTGCCCGACGAAAATATTGTGCTATATTAATTTTGGAAGAAATATTGTATTTTGGGAGACGGACGTCCATTTGATCTTGTTAGCACCAGTGCAAGGACGAAATCCGTTTTAAGGAGATTTGCATTTTCATAACTCGCTTTATTTTATCTCCCTTGATTTTTGATTTTTTTACGTTTGAGTGATTTGTTCATCATTATGCATGTACTATGATTCGGTAAGTTGTTACTCTAATATTTGCATGCACGTGTTGTTTTATTAACAGAATATAATTTATGCACCAATTTATCCAATAATATTAAGACGGATTTCTATTGAGCATTTATATATTTCATTTATGGTGAAATGAAATCTGTGAATATTTATTCTATTTATATGCATAATGCGTCTTATATAAAAACTAAAATTGTGTGGAATATGTTTTTTGATTTCGTTTATTAAAGTACAGAAACAATTAAATGCAATTAGACATATGTCATGTTTTGTTTAAACCAAGAAGATATGTCATATTTGTTGTATTTGAACGTACAAATGACAAATAGTTCAAATAATTTTTTATTTGTGAGCCCCCATTTACGAGTCCCACTATCATTTACAAATGTAATTTTTGCCATGTGACCCTCGTTTACATTTGCAATAAGGGAAACATAATTTCTCGTTGAAATATTTTTGTGTGGTACACTAATCCATTCATCAACCATAAAGCCATAGCCCATAAGTTATATAAGGCAGATGTAATGTCAACTAATGCTGCCTATGTAGAGACTGCAATGTATTCCAGTCAGATAGAGATGCACTAAAGGGTAATCAGAAACTGTTTTCAGATAAGTTTCTTTTATTATATTCATCAATAATTCGTTTGTCTTCAATTAAAAGAGTGATGGTTGATGTTATTGCGAGAATGATGAAAGGGAAATAGCTTATATAAATTGCATTTTAAAAAAAAATCAAAATGTATGGGTGCCCGTACATGTCTTTTGATGAGTTATAGTTGTATTTATTCAATTTTAAACTATTGTTCCGCTAACCGGTGTGTCCCATAGCAATACTTAGAAATTAAATTTTCCCTGTGGAAATATTGGAGCAAAAAGAAAATGGCTTTTGATAATTGCACCAGTTGCCACCTCCCGTGGTTTGCTTAAACATGGGAAAGGGTGTTTCCAACAGATGCACGTATTGCACAGACCAACAAATTAGTTATGATCATACCCGTTTTGTAACCTGATAAAATGTAGTGCGACTAGTCAATTGAATTTGAGTCAATGTATTGAGCGTGGTCAAATTTAAATGTTCCAATTAAAATTTGGTCTATCACCTTTCATTTTAATGATTAGAGGTGGGATAAAATTGTTTATCCGATAGACGTAAATAACAATTGTTTAATGATTTTGGAGAATATTTGAAATGGCAAATTACACCGTAATTAATACCTTGTTAAATTTAAGATGCGCGTGATGTTGGAAAATGGAATTTCAATGCAAGAAATCAAAATCTACTAGTAAATATGGTTTATTCTGAAAGTGTAAATATTTCATTGAAATCTTCAATATAACTTGAAAATTAGAAGAAATAATGAGTTTCAATAAATCAGAAGGAAGCATGATAGCTTCAAAGATTTTTGAAGGATTTTATAATTGAGGACAACATGTGTGTGTTATATCATTTGGTTGAGATAGCTATCTACAAATAAAATGGTATAAAATATTGTATGTAATGGTAAATCTCGACATATACGTCATATACATAATACCATTCGATAGTTTCTTTCAAATAAACAATATCGATTGTTTTATCAAAAAATAACATATCGGATCCATCTATAAATATGTTATCTAGAGAAAATATACTGAACATCAAGAGAAATAGGTATGAAGACTAAACTAATAGATCAGCTTAATGAAAATCTAACATGGAGATCCCCACGAACTAGGTTTAATTGGAAAACTAACTATGTTTGACTCGATAAGTAGTACTTCTGAGTTTTAGTTCCTCTCCATTTCTATGAAACAAATAAGTACTTCCTACAAAAGATTAGTTAGGATTAGCTATACTTTTAATAATGACTATATCTTGTAAACAATACAAGTGGAGTATTGTAAGGTATTTTTTATTGAACATCACATATGTGAATGAAAACTTGGTCGGTTCTATGAAAATTTATTTAGGCAAATTTTCTAGTACACTTGCAGAACCAAGAAGGTTCATGGCCGAAAATGAACACAATAGAGAACCAAAGTTTGATATGAGATATGATGTGTTCGATCTATTGTCTAGGCTTACAATAAAGGCCGACAGTTCAAAACGTTGATTGATTGATTAACCAAGTAAGTCTAATATATTCTTATTAAAGAAGGTTCAAAGAAAAAGCCACTCATCAAGATGCATTATATTTCAGTTGTACTCTTCTTCGTTTTCCTTGTTCTGAGTCGGCTTCTTAATATATGGATTAAAATTTGTGAACTTGAAACGTCGCTTCAAATGCAAATGGTGCATATCAAAGAGTTGTTTCAAATGGGTATGACCTTTTGATGATGTGTGATCTAAACCATCAATTTTGAAATGGTGTCATCTAATGATTAGAATTTATTTGGCCATAAAATGAGACCCTTCGAAAAGACACATACAAACCTATAAATATGACCCTTCTAACTACATTTTCTTCACTCCAAATTATTTTCTTTTCTAAATTCTATCAAAAAATTTTTAAATTATTTTTGAGTTTCGTATTCAATATCTTCCGTTCTAGAAGGATACGGTCAAGTGTAAGTTCACCCGACAAAATTAGTATTGTGCAATATTAATTTTGAAGAAACGTTATATCTTGGGATACGGATGTTCGTTGATCACGTTAGCACCAGTGCAGAGGACTAAATCCGTCTTAAGAAAATTTGCATTCGCATAACTCGTTTCATTTTTTTCTCCTTGGATTTTGAATTTTCTACATTTGAGTTAGTGATTTGCTCATTATTATGCACGTACTATGATTCGATAAGTCATTACTTTAATATTTGTATGCATGTATTTTAATTAACGGAATAAAATTTATGCGCCAATTTATCCAAGATTCCTTGTACACTGATGACTTTCGAGTCGATATGAACTTGAATTAATTTATTTTTAAAATAAGTTTGATAATTATATGACTGGCCACAACTATTGTTCTAACAAAAAGATTTCTAGTCTTTGACTTGTCAAGTTTTTACTTTATAACTACGACTGTGGCAGAACATGTAATAAAATTCTTGTTGATTGGCCTACTCCCATAATTCCATTAAACCTTCCTCTTAAAACCTTCATTCAAGCTTTCTTCGAAAGTCAATATAACGAATGTTCTAAAATAACTTTCAATTTCTTGAAAATCAAAGGAGTTATGTAGACCAAAATATGCTCATTCTAGAACCAGTTTATATATATAAAAAAAAAGGTAAATAGCAAAAACATCACTATTGTTTGTACTCGTTATGAAAATAGTATCTATCCTTTCAAATTTGGCATTTACAATCTCATTTCAAACCTTTCTTATGGAGTTTGTCCTTTTCGTCATGTTCCACTAAATTCTTTCATGAAATATAGGTAATTAGAGCAAAAAGGTCCTTACCGTTCATTTTCTCCATTAAAACATTGTAAAGACTAATTTATCCCTTTCTTTAAATAATCCAATAGAAAAGAAATGAATAACATAAAAAATTGCACCTAGAGTTTCAATTTCTTAAAATGTACAAACAAGTCTCAAGTAAAATAATTTAAAATATTCTAACAAAAAAAAAATTATATATATATATATATCTTTCCAATTAACTCACCTAACACTAGGCCCATCTCCTACCCTCCACCAACACTGCCAAAATAAATAAAGAGAAATAAAGTATAAGAAAAGTAAGAAAAAA
The DNA here is from genome assembly GCA_903798385.1 of Fraxinus cuspidata. Classification (NCBI taxonomy): domain Eukaryota; kingdom Viridiplantae; phylum Streptophyta; class Magnoliopsida; order Lamiales; family Oleaceae; genus Fraxinus; species Fraxinus cuspidata. The sequence goes on from CAIGRP010068635.1 coordinate 5,769, forward strand.
ATGAAAAATAGGAAAATTTAACTATTTTCAGTAAATCTTGTTTCTATCTTCTTGGTGTTGACTTCGTACGCATATATATAAATATATACTCACTGCATCATATTTTGAATTTTCTTCTGATTTTGTTAAAAGAATAGATAAATTCCTATATATATGGCAAAATAAACTTAGATGAGGAAGAATCGTCAATTTTTTTGTTTTCCTATTTTTATTATTTCTTAACTATTTTTAGCATATTCTTGTTTCTATTTTCTTTTTGCGGATATATATATATAATAGAAAGAAAACTAGAGAAATCAATGTAGTTGTCTATTTTACTAAGAATCAAAACCCCATATTTATTGAGAATGATTATGATTATAATTAATAATTTCTAGTGATGTAATGGTACAATTTTCATTTACTAATAAACTTATCGTTTATAACACTCCTCTTGAATGACCTATTACAAAATATTTGACTCATTAAAATCATGTCAAGAAAATCTAGTGGGACAAAATTTGAACGAAAGAAAAAAATATAGCTGCTCCATCTGATTTCAATTCTTATATCAATTCATCATTGTCTTGTATATCAATATCTACAGTATCGTAATTTTGATGAAGTGCGTCTCCTATTGTCTTGTATAGTTTTCAAATAATACCGTCTTCATATAAAATATTTATCAACTTTTAATGACTATAGAACATGATAATTTGAGAAATAACTCTTGTCAATCTCTTCGAAAATCTCATACATATAGGAGATTTTGAGGGTAAATGTCTTGTATGTTATAGGCATTCATTACGCAAAGAATATGCCTAGTTAAAATCTTATTAGGAAAAAACCTGTGAAAAAAATCCTAATAAAGGAAAAATAATACATTTATTCTTTTAAATATGCTACGAATGTTGTCTCATTAAAAATTTTGTCAAGAAAACTCAATGGGACAAAGTCTCAGTCAAGGGAAAAGAGCACAGTGCATATTTACTCCCCCATGATAATATTCCTTGAATTATATGCTTCAAGCATACAAGATAACATTAATAGCTATGCCAATGAGTTGGTTCTAATAAAATTTATTATATGCCAGTCAAATTTATACATTGTTAGACTAATAGATTAGAGACTTCTGATTACATCCACTACGTGATAATTTATCTATTTCAATAAGTTTTCGTGAAATTCATAATATATAAATTTGTATATTTCATATTAGGACTTTACTTTTTGTATATTCATTTCGCATAAGTATCTTTAGGTGTTCTAATTGGAAATCTAGAAATTTCATGTTTCTCTAGTAAGTTCAATTTTACTAGAATAGCGTCTGAAAATTTCAGGTTTTTCTAATAAATTCAATTTTAGTATGATCACGTCATTTTATTTGGTCAATTATTACTTCGATCGATATACTTCAATAAATTTATTTCGATATCATCGCTATTCATAATATGAAGCAGTACATTATGTATAAAAGTGTTGTGATAACTTTTTCTTTTTCCATAATGACATAACTTATGCAGATATCCCAATTTTCAAAAGTATAAGCTTCATTAATAAGACCATCTTTGCTAATTGTTCCACTTTCGTATGGAGATTTTTATATTAGAATCGAATATCATCACGCTTCAAGCATGCCGTCAAATATCATATTAATTAATTTTCCTCTAGGACATTAAATGAGTTGGAGCATTTAAAGCTGATGTATGAGATATTATTGATCTCTTTGGTCAGTAAATGCATCTAAATGAATCATCTTTCGAACTTATGGTTTGAATTATCTTTTGAGAGAATTTAGATGACGATGCATTTGTACATTACCTTTCAACTTCTTAATTCCTCACCATAATGCTGAGAAAATTGTCCAATCAAAATTGAGAATCAACAAACCGCATTTTAAAATATCACCCAATTGGAATAATGATTCAAACTACGCATTTATTCTCAACATTGTTTACTTTCCATTTCAGTGCGTTGTGGGGGATTAGTTTTACATATACTGTACTAACAAAATAATTAGATGAAAAATTAGGCTCTGACCATAAACCATTACAAGGGAGAACAAATGAATCCCTATTTTATCTAATGGTATTTAATGATCAATTGTCGACAAAGAAAACAAATAACATATAGGGATTCATTGGATTAGTTTTACATACACACGCATGACATTCATTGACCTTAACCTTATGTGATAATATTGTTGGTCAAAGTTTCCATACCACTGTTTTGGTACTTGTTCAAGTTTATATAAAACTAGTTTTGGCCCGTACAATGCAGGGGTTATCTTATTCTTAAAGTTATGTTAGTGTTGCATTTACATTCAATGAAGTTATCAAAATGAACTTTATTTAACAAGTAAATTTACATATGATATATTGTTTGATAATACTTCTTGCGATTTGTACTGAAATGTTATGATAGGCTAAAACATATTCAATGTAGAAAAAGATTTACAAATAGCTTATGTCACTAAGGAACTAAAAGAAGGTACATATGATGAAAGTTCACCTCATAGAAAAGAGAGAAGGGGAGTTTTAAATGAGAAAAATGAAAAGTACGGGAAAAATCTTGGTGGACTGATTTTTATGTGCAATACCAAAATTAAACCAGATTGTTTCCGTTACCATGTGATAGATATCTTAGCACGCACAGTGCATAAATTTACCGTTTGAATGCAACTTTGGGGTCGGCTGGAATAAGCTTGACAGGTGTTTTACCTGAAGGAAGAGAAACAGCAGTTGGGAATATTTGTAGTTTAACTTCGAAAAATACACATTCTGAAAATATAAAACTACTGATGAATGAAAAGAAAAGGTCTTCTTTTAGGAAGAATTTAACTGTATCTTGAACTTGCGTGTCCTTTCATCATAACTTTCTTTGATTGCTTTCTTAAATATATTTTCAGGTAAAGGAAGGCACTCGCTGTGAACAGTGAAGCGGACCTGTAGATTGACAAACTATCATTATAAAAATATCCTCGAGTTAAATGGATATAAAACAAAGTTGAGTCATCTAGAGATAGCAACCTGAGCAAGGAAGGCCTTCTCAAATGCAGCCGGTTCAAGTTTTATGCCACCAGGAGAAAATGCTTCATAGATTCTATAGAAGAGCTTGAGATCAAAATCATAGAGGAAAAGCTTACAACCAGGCTTGATGCCCATTACAAACTCTTTCAGGCTTGTTGAGATACACATCACATGGTAACAGAAACAATGTGGTTTGGTTATGGTATTGCACATAAAAATCAGTCCACCAAGATTTCTCCCAGACTTTTTTAAAACTCCCCTTCTCTTTTCCCATGAGATGAATTTGCATCATTTGTACCTTCTTTTTTATTAGTATTACTTTCATCTACTCCTTCATTTTTTCTCTTAATTTAATTGCCTTTTATGGCTTAAACTTCTAAAATGGTTTTTGCTTCTTTACTTGGTGAAGAATTTTGAACTGGAGATTTGCCTGCAATTTCAGGAGCAGATCAAGACCCCTAGGAGGCTTTTAATCAAGAACTCCTGCTATTGAAGTGGATCCTACAACAATTCCACCTTTTATTTTGTTTTCCACTGATTTTTTGTTAGACACTATTTGTTTAGACTTGGTAGCTTTTGTAACTTTTTTCTTGTTATTCGGCATTTTGTTGTTCGAAAACACTTTTCTAGATGTAGATTCGGTGGCAACACAAACTTGAATTCAATTCTAAATCACAAAGATCATTTTTACATTAAGCCGCAGAGAATGTTACAGTTTAAACTGGTACACGTTGATATGTTCTTTAAACAAAAAGTTATTTATTTAACTTTTAAAAAGAAAGTCATTCTTAATTTCAAAAGTCAATTGCCCAAACCTTTATCATCTGTTGTTCTCTTTGCATGTAAAATGGGTACCTATAACATAAATTAGTGACAAATGACAAATGATAAGGAGAAGAAAATGTGAAATAACAGAGCACTTGAAGTATGAAACCCAAATTATTGACAACACCGGTACCGGTAAAAGTTTTAATTATTAAAACATCAAAATCATGTGATTTCATCAGTTATAACACTTAGCATGTAATGCAATTTCACATTAGATTTGTTACATAGAAGAAATATTTATCAAATTTGTTACATAGAAGAAATATTAGAGTCAAGGTGGCTAATAAATGTTACTTACTTTAGCAACGCTAAATGCACCACAAGAGAAATCAGAAGTTATAATCATTTTATGAGTATGAAACTTTGATTCGAGCTTAACTTAAATGGAAGAATTGTCAAAATTATTATACATGACGAAAATAAATAATTATTTTCGAGCATATGGTGGTCAAAGAAATGCTCTCAGACTCAAGAAAAATATACTAAATTATTTACCTTTTCGAGTTGGAATTCCCAAATTATGTCTATGTAGTCAGTCACCCGTGCTATATAAGTAAGCTATAGTTCATTATTATGAACAAAAGCTCTTAAAAACAGTTGCACAACATACACAGTTTCTATAAGTAACATATCTCATTTTCAATAATTGCAAACATATCCCATTTCTCAAAAACCATTACAAGCTTCATTTGCCCTCAACGTACTTCTTTAGTTAAATTCCGAATAACCATTGAGCCCCTTCATCTTCTCTCACTTTCATCGCAAAACATCTATATATATCTTAAACTATTGAAAAAAGCAAACTTTTACAGAAATTGTGTGAAGCATCACCATACATAAATTTAGAACTCATTAATTTCTCTACGAAACTGTAAAATAAGTTTCCAATGCAGTAAAATCACCAGACTAGAAATTATTAAAAAAGAAGGCAAAAGGAAAAATAAACCAGATGCAAATGATTCAAATTCTAATATATGACAAATTACCAATGCACAACATACACAGTTTCTATAAATAACATATCTCATTTTCAATAATTGCAAACATATCCCATTTCCCAAAAACCATTACAAGCTTCATTTGCCCTCAACGTACTTCTTTAGTTAAATTCCGAATAACCATTGAGCCCCTTCATCTTCTCTCACTTTCATCACAAAACATCTATATATATCTTAAACTATTGAAAAAAGCAAACCTTTACAGAAATTGTGTGAAGCATCACCATACATAAACTTAGAACTCATTAATTTCTCTACGAAACTGTAAAATAAGTTTCCAATGCAGTAAAATCACCAGATTAGAAATTAATTAAAAAGAAGGCAAAAGGAAAAATAAACCAGATGCAAATGATTCAAATTCTAATAGATGACAAATTACCAAAATCATAGTAACCAGATTAGAAATTAATTAAAAAGAAGGCAAAAGGAAAAATAAACCGATGTAAATGATCCGAATTCTAATATATGACAAATTACCTAAATCATAGTATACAATAATTACACAAGAAGCCAAAACAATTGAACTAATAAAAAAATGAACAAAAAAGGTGTACCTCAGCGCAGGAGTGGTGAAGCTACATGTGCAGGCATTAGATTGCAAAGCTTTTTCGAACAATGGGGCCTTCATTCACATCATTCTTGCAATTTCGAATTTCGACTTTGTTTTGATAAAATAGAATTTTCATTCAGATTATTCGATTTTGTTTTATCTCAATGGCCTATGAAAGAAATCCAAATAAAATGAGAATGAAGGAAAAAGTAAAAAAAAAAAAAGTGTTTTAGCAAGCATCAATTTTTAATATTTTGGGAAAACGAAATTGTAGTCTATGTTCTTTCAATTTATTTAACCTCAAATCCTCAATAGTACCTCCAAAAGCATCTCGCAGTAGCTTTAGAAAAAAACTTGCTAAAATATGACTTTGATAGCTTAAGCTTTACACATCGTTGTGCAAATATTATAAGGTTCAAATCTGAAATACTAAAAAGGTAAATACTAAAATTGTAAACATAAAAAGAATAGAAAAACATATAGACGTGAAAAGAAAATAAATGTAAAACATTTTCAGTTGTTGAAGTGATTGTTACAGAAATTTGAATAGTGAAGTTACAAATAGTAATTTATCGAGATAATTATTAAATGATAAAATGAATAAGAATTTATAATTGGAAAAGTAGTTCTAAAGGTGGACATATAACATGTGCATAAGTATAAGGGACAATTGATTTATATACACCTCTGTGTTTGTAAGTATAAGATTTCCTTCCGCTGTGTTGTCAAGTTTGAATCCAATGTTAGCAGTTTTTTTTTTTTGCACAACTATTATTATCCATTAGTATTAGGATCAACGAGGATGTAGAAAGTATTCATTTAAACAAATATCTACTGCAATCGTTCGTCTATATGAAGTCATCATGTCTGCAGAAACTGATTCTATTGAATACTCTAAAATGAATCATTTTATGTATTTGAGCAAAAAAAAAATTCCACAGTTTGGCCTACGAAAGAAATATTTTTACGTTAAATTAAATTAGTATCATAAATGTACAATTAAATTAAGTAGAGAATGAAATATTATAATAAAAGTAGATATGGTATGATATCTACCTTCTGTTTTTTATTTTTCCTTATATCTTGTCTATATGTAGAAAATTCTCGAGACATTAACAATGTTTGGGTTAAATTGACTACTGCATTTGAATGTGCCTTGACTTGTTGTGGCGTATGAACATTGTGGCTACAATCGTAAATTTGGAATATCCATTCAAGGATATTCACAAGAAAGAGATACCAAGTGTTGCCTAGGTACGAACATGGAATTAGTAGATACTTGTATCTTATCCACGGACGACCAGCTACTCGCAAATTTCCATTTACGTAGTCTCGTAAGATGGTTAAATCCACTGAATGTCTACTGGCATTTCCCCTTCGTATGTCTACTTGCAACATCATTTGATGAGTATACTCGTTCTCATATTTGAAGTCTAGAATTGCATATTATTTTGAAACAGGGGTGAAATTGTCGTTGATGAGCCGCCTCAACAATTTTAACTTCTGGTCAAGATTCTAATAGAATAAATAGATGTAAATTAAATATATTACCTATGAAATCAAATGTATTATGATGACTAAATTTTACTAACCGCAATAGTCATATCTTGTGTTGTGTCCATTATAACTTTTATTACGTCTCTTTTGTAAAGATAGTTAGTTCCATCATCCAAATATACACTACATAACATAATTTCATTTTGTTTGTAATAAATGAAATTAAAATAATAATATTTAAGTTAATGAAGTATAATTAGATTGGTTACCTTAATGAATTTTTTGTTACCCAATCTCTAACTGTTGTTTTTCTGTCCATAGAATTGTCTTCAATGTGATAATTTGTTGATAGTGTTGAAGACTATTTTTTTTTTTCCTTTACCTTTTCTTTCTTTTGCTAGTTTTGTAACATCTTCAATTTGTTGAGATGTTGAAGCATGCTTTAGAACATGGCTCATATAGACAGGAACATCTCACTGAAGGGAACCTATAACAGCTTCCATGTTTGATTCCCAGTCTGATAGTTTGTTCAACATATTGCTATTTTGTTCGTCAATATAAGATCGTACTAAACTCAAACTGGTATCCACATAATGTTGCATGCTTGATTGCATGCCCTAGTAGTGTTCTTCCTGTCACTGTTGCTGTTGTTGGAAGAACTCTTTTTTGTTGTCAAGAAGTGTTTGGTATTTGATTTCTTGTCTTCGCGATTCTTCAAACATACATGTGCTAAACAAAGTATCGCACAAACCTGGAATATCCGTAGGTTTCATGCTAGATTGCATGTGCTCATAGTGGTCTTGTTGCCACTTTGGTTGTTGTTAAATAATACTTTTTTATTTTGAAGAATTACTTGGTAATGACTTTCTTGTCTCCTGGATTCTTCAACAATATTTGTTTTTAAGTTTTCGTACAAACCCTAGACATTCGATACTATATGCTACTTATATATGTTTAGAATTTGTTTCATTTCATCCCTAGTTACATAATTGGAGCCAATAGGAGTAGAACTGGGTCCAGCTCCAACTGAACCAGATGTCCTTGAAGTACCAGGACCAGTTGGCATGTCATCAGTGTGTTGTGGGAATTGTGGGGTACAATGTTCAATTCCCCAGTTACAATATCATATAGTATATTATGGTAGTTATCTTGTGGTAATGAAAGAGTTGCATCCCATGGTGCATGCAATCCTTCCTCTGTGGGCTGTAATACTGCAAGCGCTTCAATCTGTAATTGTAATGAAATATTTCAATGAGCTATTATGATTTTTTTTGGGAAAGGAGAAATAAATTTAGTTAAATGAACAATGTAGTGTAATAAAGGAATATAACTAAATAATTAAATTACCTCTTGTGTAGTCAAAAATTGTTTAACTATTTTTTTCACATAATATTTTGTTTGGCTTCCACTTGTACATCCTTGGACACTGTAATGTTTTTTGTCTACGGCGGTTAAATTTTATGCCAACTTGTAGAAATGCTACGTATATTCAGTACTGAAATATAATTGAAAATAAATATTAGATATATACGATTTATGCAAGTAAAGTAAACTATATATAGATTGGTGAGTAATAAAAGAATAGGAGAAAAGTACTTGAAATGCAAGTGGATATCTATGTAATGAATATTTACATTCGTTTTGTTCATTTTGTTGCATTCTTTGTACTCTTTCCAGGTGGGGTTCTCACAGTGAGTTTAATAAAAAAAATACGCTCTACAGCCCCATGGATATTGAAGAAAGTTGTGAAGGTGGTCAACCATGCCAAGAGTTCTGTAATCAATATATCTTACAATAGGTTTTAGAATACATTCTACTAACATCACCAGTTTGAGTTTATGTTTATCTTCTTGATCTTTACATAGATGGAATGCTTCAAGAAGCATCACATACTAATTCTTTTTGTACCATTAAAGTACTGATTTCGAAGCCGTTCATTGTTGAAGTCAAGATTCATAGATACTTCGTGGCAAGATAAGTTAGTGATGAGACAAAACTCTTGCATATAGAAGCGGGCCAAATGGTTATCTAACTTTACCCAAATTTCGTTGTCTTTACCACAATTGACGAGTCTCATTATAAATTCATGAATTAATTTGCTACTGACCTATTGTTTTTCTTCCGCTCTATAAATAATTCCATATATAAATATGTGAAAATTGCTACACATTAAAGATGCTTGGTGATCTGCATTGATAAGTTCTACAAAATCGTTAAGATACTAATAATTTGGATATTGAGTTATCGTAGTAGAAAACCATTGGTTTGGAGACAATATATATTCCAAAGACATCTGCACAAATAACCAACAAAAGAAAGTTGGAGTTACCGAAAAAAATATGTAAACATATTCAATGTAAGAAACCATAAATAATATATGTTTAGAAAAATTTAATCGGAATGAAAATTAGTACATTAGGATTCCTTAAGTAATGCATGAACTATTTTTTATTATGTAATGGTCAGAATATAATTTCACAGCCCTAACAACATATTAAAGAGAACGTAAGTGAGAAGTAAATTATCTTTTTGGAATCGTAATTATGGAATGTCATTACACAAAAGCATATGGAAAATGAAGACACACAACCCATAAAAAGTGATCTTAAAGCTTTTTTTTCTCATTTAATAGGCGTTACAAACATTATAATAGTTTTTTCTTAAGTAAAACCATTGTGATCTTTACAGCTAATTACAAAAAGAAAGGTGACTTGTTTCGTTTAGTTAGTAAACATAAAATCACACTGAAGAGTAAAAAAACTAGAATTGCACTACCATTTGAATTTTTGAAGTTGAAGTTGAATAAGTTAGTTGTAGGATGAAGGTACAAATAGTACTTGTTACGAATTGCCAATCAGAATAGGTCCATACATTGTAGGTATTTGACAAAAAATTTCTAATTATAAAAACTGAGTAAAATGTATAACATTAAAGATAGACCAATAACAATGCTATAAGATTTGATATTTACGAGTATTTTTGTGGTAAACAAACTCATGAATTCGAATGCAAAGCCTGAGAAATATACATTTTGTCTTGATAAAAAATTGAAGTTGTATAGGAGGAAGAAGTCAAAATTATAGATAAAAGAGATGAAACGTTGGGCAATAAAATAATTGGAATAACCCAATTGGAATAACGTATTGTCACAGAACATGTAATTTAAATATATGTTAATGCTTTACTATTACAGTTCTTTTATTTATGAAAAGAAGATTATTTATTAAAAATTAGATTAATAAACAGAGGAAACTTAACTTTGGAAAATAAAGATATATAATCATAATACCGTTAAAATTTACCTTCTTTATGTGTAATTGAGAAAGCTCAAAATCCCTATAATAAAAAAAAATAATAACACAATTTTAGACAAGAAAAATTTGTAAGACCCATCCATCAAATGCAAAGTTCATAATAAAGTATTTAAGCATGATGAAATTTAAAAATAACATAAATAAACAAATAAATAAGTAATAAGCATATAACCGGTGAACATTAGATCCGTGCTTCGCAGACACTGGTGCCCGAGATGTGCGGACACTTGGGTTAGGTAAGGACACTAGTGTTCGGATTGCGCAGACATGATTTAATTGTATGAAAACTTCATAACCTTTACACAGTTCACATTTATGTTTCAATTTTTTAATTGTATTCTTATTGTCAAATAAACATATATTTTTTAAAAATATTTTAAAGTTACAAGTAGAAAATTAATTAAAACAATGGAAGTTAGAATTGTTTATGTGTTTTACATGTTTAAAATAGATGAAAGCAAGTTTGAACGTAATGAAAATGTTTAATTTTGTATAGTTAAGAAAAACGTAAATAAAAGGAACTGGTAATTTTAAAAATATAAGATAAATTAGAATATTTTTTGTATTCTTTTGGAGTGTTTAAAACAAATTATGAAATTTAGTTGTGGTAACGAAAAATATTAATAGCCACGTGTCAATTTAAAAATATCTGTTGTGCGAAGGACAGCTAGCATGTTGTAGAAAATATCTAGTATTTTATATAAATATATAAAGTTAAATATCTAGTACTAACAAGTGATCAAACAGTTGAAAACATATTTATTGGCATACATAATAACTAAAATGAGAATTTATAATTTATTTAAACGAAATGAATTTGTTATGATGAATACTTTATAAGTTAGTGAAATAATATTTGAGTTTATATATAGATGTGTATATTGAAGTTATGTAAACTAAAATGAGAAGAAGATTAAGGTAATTGAACTACAAAATATTATTGAAGTTAATAATAAGTCTAAAGAACAAATTAATGACGGCCTTATATTAAATTATGAGTAAGTAAGTTACGAAGTTTAGTTATGATGGATGATAATTGTTAAAGGACACGTGTCAATTGGAAAATATCTATTACGCGATAGCATGTTCTAGAAAATATCCAGCATTAAATATATTAGAAGTTAGATATTTAACACTAGGCAGTGGAAGAAGTATATAGAAATATTTGTTATGAAATATTAAAATGAGTAAGTTTATAAAATGAGAACTATATATATGGAATCAAGTTGTGTTGCCCTTCGTGGGGACTCGGGGACGTGCTGATTTTCATGTATATTATGAAATATTAAATATGTGTAAGTTTTTAAAATGAGAACTATATATATGGAATCAAGTTGCGTATTTTAGTGGAGATGGCCTTCTTTTTCTTATATGTATGGAATGAAGTTGTATTTTCTTGTAATAGAATTGAATGTTTTCTAGAATTAAATTAATTTGTAAATGAATATGAGTTTTTGTAATTTGTATCAATGTTTTTGAATTAATAAATTAGAAATAAGTGAAATTGTATTTAGTTTGGGTAAAATGTAGGCAAATGTTATCACCTAAATTTAAGTAAGTAGAATAATGAGATGTTTATTTTTTGGCAAACGAATAAAAAATTAATCAGTAATTTAGAAAATGTAAAGTTATATATTTTTTTAGTAAATCACAGCGTCGAGTTGCACACCTCCGAAACATGTGCAGAGTAACTCTGCAAACACTACGGAGTTAATTTACTCCGCACGGCGTTAAGTTATTCTATTGAACTTAATCAATTTTATCTTGTTATTCCCTTTTTGTTCATTAAGAGAGATCAAAACTGAAGAAGAACATTAAAATTTATATAACAGAGCACAATCTATATACCGTTAAGGAACAATTGGAAGAAAAACACGTATATAAATAAACATAGGAAGAAAAATTACAAAAATTATACCGTCATATGTCAGCTATTTAATAATATGTGAAATGTCATAGAAATAAATTTGTACAACGTTTATGTTTTAAAATAGTGAATAAGAGGTGTGAAAAAATTACTTACAAAACATTTATAGTTCTAAATATGTATGAATGAAAGAACATTTTTAGTATATCTAATGTGCATAGTTTCAATGTTTGATGGTTTGAGTAGATCTTTTAAACATTTGCTTATTTTACCTCTTGATAATACTACATAAAGTTGACCATGAAAGAAAACTAGTTCAGGTAGATACAAACCAAAAAACTCAAGTATTTGATCTTATGCTTTGTTTATTGTCAATGCAAAATATAACATAATTGGGAATTGAGTTATTTTAAATGGAATCTAAAATTGATCACTTTAAGAGGAACAAAAGGGATTTTCGATAAAAAAATATATGTTTTTCACAATATTCACCAGATGTAGTTTCAGCAAGAATTACATTTTTATCAAATTTCCTACAAGTAAGACATTTTCCATTGCAAAAGCCCTCATCTGGATTGATATTCCATAATAACATTACAGGACAGTTGATCTTAAGCTTCAATTCATGTGGTGGTATTCCATTTGGGGTCAAAGTATTTAAGAAATCTTCATGTAAACTATGTTCTGTTTTGTCAATTGCCTCATCAAAGTTATAATATGCGTACATTTGACCAGGAATTTGATCAAGTAAAATTCTGTTAATTTGATCAACACATTCATTTTGAGGCTTGAGAATGACTCGATTTGTCATTGTCTGTATATTATCAACATACGTTTCTATGTTTGGGAAAACATAATTTATTAAATTTTTTAGAGATGTAATCTCATCTTCAAATGGTAGAATTATATCCTTAGGAAGTTTAATGCAATTACAAGTATGTTTTTACTCTATTCTATTTCCAATTCTAAGTTAGTAATCACAAAATGCTAGATAGAATTTTGGTCTCATGTTCTCAACCAGAGGTAGGTGCTAATATAAAAGCCATATGTCAGAGAAAATTAAGTTAACTTCATGTGTAATCTTTTTTCCCCCTTGGTACTACTGATAAAACTTGTCGAAAATCTCCTTCTAAAACTACTACTTTCCCACCGAAAGACAAATTACAATCAGTAATATCTTTAAACATTTTATCAACAGCTTCAATGGGACAACGATTTACCATAGATGCTTCATCCCAAAGAATTAATTTCGACATTTTCAATAAAGTTCCTAAAACTAATTGTTTACTAATAGAAAAGCTTACTTGTCCAACTGTTTCCAAAGGAATTTTAAATTTTGAATGAGTTGTCCGTCCTCCAGGTAAAAGAGATGCAGATACTCCAGATGATGCAGTAGCCAAAGCAATTAAATTTTGTGACCTCACACCAGTTGAGAGTGCTTTATATAGAAAAGTTTTACCTATTCCTCCTGGACCATTGATGAAATAAACTACACTTGAATTTCAATTTACTATTTCCATGATAGTATCATACACAATTTGTTGCTGATTATTTAAGCTTGCTGCATAAGCGTAACCCCTTTCAATATCCAAATTTGTTGTTTCCTTTGCAATCATTCTTGTCAACCTCTCATTTTCATCTATATTAACATTGAATGACACCATTTCATAATCATTTATGTTTTTACACAATGATTCGAGAATAGAATTTATATCTTTCAAAGCCTATAATCAGCAACGTCAGAAGGTTTATTTTCATGTACGTAATCGTCAGTCATATAACTCTTAAATTTATTCCATAGTAGCTTTGGATGAACAGGGTTGCAAAGTATAAGAAGCGTAGCGATAGAAGTTTTAAAGAGGTGAGCATTTTATAAACAATAGCTTCAGATAGACATTCTTCACAATGATTGTCTCCGCTCAACAAACCATGCAAAAGTGTTGCTTCTCGATATGTACTTGCAATTTCTCAATTTAAAATCTTAAATGATCAAATGATTTTGGACCTTGGATATGATTAAGAAGTACGTGTAGGAAATATCGTTCTCCTTCAGACGGATTTGCTGAAACAATTCAGCATATGACAGTATGTTTCTTCTTAGATGAATTCCAAACAAAATGTGTTGGGAAATTTCTGTATAATAATGTACGAGCAAATTCATTTGATTCATTTACTCTGAAAAATTCCGTTAACATTGTTCGTTTTGTATTTTCATTCTCAATAATAGTAGTTAAATCATCTTCATTGTCATAGCACACTTGTTGATGATTTACACGATAAAGTTGTAAAGAATAAACAGTTGGATGGATTTATGTTAAATTGAACGATAAAATCCTCCACATTGCTTCCGGTGGAGTTATTTATCTAGGAGATTGATAAACAGAAATTTCATCGATTTCTTTAACTGTTTCAAATGGTGCAATTGAGAAATTAATACGAACATGACCTTTGTACATATATTCGTACAAATATTTTACAACTTTAATAGAAGAACATACTTCAACATTTAAGTAACAATCAAATGTTGCACTCAAATAACAATTATATGGTACGATCCATCGATTGTCTAACATATGACCTATACTTTAATATTAATACCATCAATGCAACGTTTATAGAAAGGATGGGTTGCCATCAAATATAGTAGCATTACAATAATCTCTAGGGAATTTATTTTTACATTTTTTATTAGAGTCCATCATACATTTTTGGGATTTAAATTCCCATAAGGGCTATGCATATTATGTTTGACAATAACAGAATGAAGATAAGGATGTTTGTTTTGGTCAGAAATCTCACAACAAACTAATTTATCAACATCTACAATAGAACAAAATTTGTGGCCACATTTAAAAATCAATAGGAGATGTACATGAGGAATACCTCTTTTTTGAAATTTGATAACATATATATGTGCAATAATAGGCCCGAAGATTTTTTTTTGTATAAATCATTTTTCAATTCTTCTAATTTTGCTCTAAATATACGTGCAATTAAATTGGACGATTATGAATCTCATCATTGTGTTTTAGTTCTTGCCAAATTTCTAACCAATTTGGATTACATGCAATAGTCAAAAATATATACGGTTTTTCATAACGCTGCACAATAGCCATTGCATCCATATATCTCTTTTCCATGTCTCTAAGACCACATGTAAAAGACTGTCGTAAAATAAAATTTCTTCCAATGTTGCAACCTCTTGTCTCTTCATTTTCAACGCTATCTACAATACACTGGTAAAATTCCGTTCGAATTTGTTTCTGATTATTATGAAAATAGTCTAATCTTACAGTTTCAATTTTAACATAAATGTCTACAACATATTGCTGAAGCAATTTGGGTCTAAAATAGTGATTTTATAGTTCTTTTGACATAATATATTCTAAATTATTTTATTTTGTGTTATATAGGTAAAACTCAATGGTTAAACGAATAATCGAAAGAAAGAAGCGAAAAATGGTGAAAAATGGGCAAAATCCAAAGTTGAGGACCAATTTGTAATTATTCGATAGTTGATTCGACCACAAGAAGATACTTTAAAGGTTTCTATGAGACGATTGGATGAAATTAGAATTTAAAAAGGAATGGAATACGATCAAAATCAATTTCCAATCGCACAAGTTATATTCTAGATTTTTAGCTGAATATGGAGACCCATATTTGGCGCATTAAACGTCCGAATTGGAAACATTTTATTTCTAGTGAAATTGTATCCCTTTGACCTAGATTCCCAATGAACTTTTAATCTCATAAATAGAGTATCAAGAGAGAAATTTATGGTCAAAATACTGACTATCGTGAAGAGACAAAAAAATCCGCGCGCGAAGACAACTTTCCTTATTCGATTAGTACTCTTTTGGAAACCAATTTGGACGTGATTTTCAATCAATTTTCAAATCCTACAAATATATAACAGCAAAATACATATGGTAACCTCTCATATACATATTATACTCCAATATTCATCAATTAATTTCATGAAATAAGGAAAATTCATAGTTTTTGTGAGAGAATTGAAGGGGATTTGCAAGAATTCAATCAATGAAGATTCAAACCTAATTTTTGGGCAAAGAAGAGAAGTTGCAAGTGGAGATTCATCAAGAATCCATTGAAGAGATTCAAGATTTCAAGATTTATCTTCATCTTCTCAATTTATCTAAAATCTTGGTTATATCTTTTCACTTAAATATGATTTCTTGGAATTTCAATATGTTAGGCTAGTTTTATACATTGCTAGGACTAGATGAAACCTTGTTATGAAATGTTTTGTCTTTAATTAATTATTTTGACTTTAATTTGATTTGATTTGTGAATATTTGTTATTGTTTTTATCGTTATTTTCAATTGCTTGATCACCAATTGAATTTTTAGTGGTTTTATTGTTATCGAAAGAGACAATAAGGTTTAAACACATTATAATAAATATTGTAAGGTTCGATAGATGATAGATATATACTTCTATGCTTTATATGATTTCAATAGGTGGTCTAGTACTTGTTAATGTATTTATCATGTTTGCATCTTTAATCGAGAGATTAAAGGGTCACATGAGAGGAATAGATTTGATTGCTATCGAGAGAGACTTTCAATTAAATTAGGAATATTGACCAACATAAATAATTCATATTGTCACTTTAATTGTTACACTAAAAATGGAATAATAATGGAGATTCGACATCTTAGTAATGCATCTCACATATTTGAAAACACATTTACTTACTTTCATTAGTTTAATTGATAATTTAGGTATTAGTATAGGAAAAAAATCACAAAATCTATTTGCTATTCGATTAAAGTTGTAATTAATTTTAACTCAATCAAACACGTAATCCTCGTGGGTTTGACACTCTACACACCATTATATTACTTGATCACGATTCCGTTCACTTGCGGGTTTTCAAATGATCGAGTTTTTGGCAATCTACCACTATGAAGCAAAACAGACTTACTGGGAGGCTGGATTTGCAATTTGTATGAATAATATTCTTGACAAGAAACCTGAGATCGGTGCTTTGTTCCAAGAAGCACTACCCAAAAAAAAGTGATCGTCCACTTATAACATGTTCAGGGTACGAATGAGTGAAATGTAGAACAAAAGTTATTTACAAACCTTCATTCTCGTGTTCAATAAATTCAGCTGCAGAAGAAACTGTTGAAGGTAAAGCAACAAATTGAGAAGTAGGTTGAACATGGGTCATCATGAATCTTCGAATGCCTTCATGCAAACCAGATTCCTCGTATGGGAAATATAATGGATACTGCAAAGGATCATAGCAACCGTAATAATAATGAACTCTATGTGCATCATCAGAATGATCATATATAATAATATCTCGAACGCGAACAATAGCATATTCATCGTTTTCGACCTATACAACAGCTACTTGAGATACTCTAGGAGTGTTCAAAATGCGTTGATCAAGTCATGGATCGCATCTTATGTGTATTTCATGATCTTGCAAGTTAGGCATATTAGTTAAAGACCTAAAAAATTCCATTATATGGATTGACCTTTAAATTTTCAATTAAAACAATCAAGGTATGTTGAACAAAGTTTTCTGAAATTTCGATACGATTTTTAAGTTCATCGTCTGTGTCATAAAAATATAACTTCATATAAGAAGACTTATTGTCTTGTGGGTTAAGTTTATTTATATAATGATATATTTACCTTGAACCCTGAATGTGTAAATACATTTGTTTGATTTGAAGAGATTTTTGTCATATTTAACACCAAATGAAGTAAAAGCAAAATGGTTATTATATCCTCTTGCAAGCTTCTTAAATTTCATATGTTTGGATTCTTTGGACGTAAATAAGTTGTACAGTTCGGCGGGTGAATCAAGCATAGAAAGATAAACTTTTCCATCAGAGCTACAGAAACCTTTGTTTCTTTGTAAAATTTTCTTGTACCACAATGTTTACAACTATCGCATGTAAGTAATACATATGAAGTCGTCAGTATGTTTAATATATGAAAACCACTTTGGGATGCAGAGCTACAAATATTAGGAGGATCTTTTTTGAAGTACAAGCCTCAAGATCTTGAAAATCATGATTCATTGTAGGATGCCTTTGCACATGATTGAAATTATTATGTCCGGATGACAAATGATCAGCATCAGAATTATTATGTCCAAATGACATAGGATGAGCTATTCTTTTGCGATGATTAGTGCATCCAGTGCGAAGCCATTTTCGTCGTTCTCTTTGCCTTTGGGTTTGTTGTTCACGATAGGACGTTGTTTCGAAGTTTAAAGAAGCAGTACCTCCGTCAAAATATGTATTCGGAATATCCATGACAACAGTATGCTAAGTTATGAAATAATTGAGAGTTATGGAATAGTTGAGGTTGAAAGCAACAAACAAAAATTGAAGAAGCCTATTAGCGCATATAACTCCATTCATAAGTAGAAATAAGATTTTCTATGAAATATATGAACTTATTTAACCTATTTGCATATGTAGAAATAAAAGAAACTGGCAAGCAAGTTACAGTGTAAATGAAAGTTCTTGTAAATATATATTTTTTTGGGGAACATGGAATACACATACCATAGGATGGCTATTCGAGAAATTCCACACAAGTTCAAATCAGAAAAATGTAATTTATCTCGCAGTTTTGTACCAGGCTCTTACAACCCAGAATGCCTGGATCTAAACTAATTTCTTAAGTGCAACACAAATATGAAAATCCTTGCGGTCTTCTTATGCTTGCAATGGGGAATTTAAAGACTGAAAGATGAAATAGTTGTTGTAGGCTGAAACAGAGAAGGTGTGGGAGAAGTTGCAAAATGTAACGTATCTCTCAGTTTAGTAGCAAAGGTTATAAAGAGGACTATAAATTTTTTTTGCAGGTTCAATTGTTTTTCTAAGCTCAAAGAAGGTTNGGTAGGGAATTGACGTAGCAAAGTTGGAATTGATGTTGTGGGCAAAACATGTAGAAGAAGTTGTCGTTTGCCTTTTGGCCTCCTTCCAGAGCAAATGAGATTGTGAAGTCAACAATTGTGGGTATACGTGGGCATAAATGAACAGTATACTGGGTTAGCTCTTTGAAGGAAGTAGGGGGTAGAAATGTGATTTTAAAAAAAAGTTTCAAAAATGAACAGTAGACGGTGGGTTAATTCTTTTAGTGAAGACAACAATTGTGGGCATACGTGGGCTGAAATGAACAGTAAACTGAGTTAACTCTTTGAAGGAAGAAGGGGGTAGAAATGGGATTTAAAAAAAGTTTCAAAAATGAACAATAGGCGGTCAATTAACTCTTTTAAGATGGTAGGACTTTAGTCAGTTTATACACTTTATTTTCACAAGCTTCAACTTAAAAAGATTTAGGAGTTCATATTCAATTTTCTATTTTGAGAATTTGTTTTAAAATTGCTAAAAACTTGTCAGGTTTATCATTCTGAAAAAACTATTTCTTGAAACTAAAAATTGAAAACACGTTTGGTTTGAAAATTATTTTATAACATTTTATTTCATGAACATCGATTATTTAGTAAAATAACTAATAAGAGCTTGAAATATTTTTTTTATATAAAATTTTTCCAGATTTTTTAGAATTTTATTTTCTTGTAGTTTTTTTTTTTTCATAAATTTAGAATTTTGTTTAAACAAAATTTAATTTAAACGCTTATTTTCCATGTTTTGAATGTTTTCACTAAAAACACTCCACTAAAAACACTCAAAACGTCAAAAATACATTTTAAATTTTAGATTGTAAATTTAACCTTGTTTTCAAAAATATCAAACCAAACAAATTTCGAATATTTTACAAAACTAAAAATGAACACGCCTTGAAAAAATCAAACCAAAAACCTCCTTAAGTTGCTCCATTTATATTTCTTCATCTAATTATCCATTTAAAAATTTTGTTTGTCCATACATTTGATATACATCCATCTTATATAAAGAAGCTATAGCAATAAGCATCACCATGGATGTTATTCTGGACACGAGAGTAGGTGTCGAAATAATCCAATCCCTCTTTTCTTGTGTACATTTTAGCTTCCAAATATGCTTTGTTTATAGAACCAGGATTTTAAGCTTTTGTTTAAAAATCCATTTGTCACCTATTGGCTTATTACCTGATGCTAAATCTACTTTCACACGTCTGATAAAATGGATTCAACTTCACTGATGGAATATCACACACAATTAATAATCTTGTACAATAAACAAGAAATATAGAATGATAACTATAAAAAACCAAATGTATAAAAAATACTGACTTGCAATAGAATTCAACCCAACTTGCACTTGTATTTTTCCTCTTATATGTAGTGCAATATTAATAATGCATATGAAACTTGGAATACTCTGTCCATATATAGATACAAATGTAACTGTCTGAACAAATACAACTTCTAGGAAGTTTGTAACTAAAATAAAGCTACCTTGACATCTTAGTTGACATCCCATGATGTGTAATAAATCGGCAATTGATTTGAATAAGTGTGATTCAAATAAATAGCAAGATTGCATGTTACATCATGTGATGTTAACCAAGATGTCAGCGTAGCAAAACTGTTGTAACTATTAAAAAAAAAGTTAAAAATCAACTATGGATCTTGAAAAGTGTTTTTGTTTTCTGACTTTTTCTTAAACAAACATTGATTTAAAGCATTACATGAAGGTTCACAATCATTTTGTCGCGTTTCATTCTAAGGGTTGAAGGAGATAGGCAGTGAAGTGTTCCTAACAACCAATGTACTTCTATTTTCCAAAGACCTCATATCCTCTCCCAGGTTGATTCGCCAACTACGGCTACCATCTATGTATTAATTATATTTTATCTGACTAGTTGTCTACCCTATCTTTACTACGTTTTTGATAGCCCATAGCTGTTTCTGTAGTGTCTTTCGTTTGTGGTTTACTCTCTTACTTTAAAAAAGAAATCCAATAAATTCAGCTACAAGATACCATTACACCATCTCAACATAACAATTTTTCTTACGGAAGTGAAGTTATATTACGACACAACTTGAAGTTCTAAATTTCAAACCTCAATGATCAATAGGAACTTTGAAAAATGCAATCCACCATCTAGGTAAAAGGTTTGTCTAGGGTTAGGTTATAATTAGCATGTAATCAACCATCCTTAGATATCTAAAAAAAAAAAAATTAAATAACAATTTTTCGACCATGGTACTGATTAGCTTTATTTAGTGGGCTAATTAATTAAGTTCAAGCTCTAGTGGACTAATTAATTAAGTTTATTGCAAGGCTATCAAGTTATAGTCAATATTATCATGAAATATATTTTTTGCAGTTCTCCAAGTGTCCGATTAAACATTTCATTAGAAGAGATAAAGAAACTTTATTCAAGGATATTGTGATTACCATTATGAACCATTATAACATATAAAAGTGGTATATGTTCTTTTAAATCCCACTCGATACTGATAGAACCATCGATTTTTAAGCATTCGTTTAAAAATCCATTTGTAAAACATTGGATTATTACCGGGATGTAAATCTACCAAATCCCTGGTAAAATGGATTCAACTTTACTATTGGAATTTCACAAACAATTAATATTATAATAAATAATAAACAAGAACTATAGAATGATAAATATACAAAACTAAACGTATACAAAGTAGTAAAGTACAAACTTGGATTAGATAAGGACTTGCAAAGAGCAATGTTCTAAAGACAGTGCTTTGTCTTCTAAATTTTTCTTAAACAAACATTGGTTTAAATCATTACATGAAGTTTCACAAGCATTTTGTCGCATTTCAATCTAAGGGTTGAAGGAGATAGGCATTGAAGTATTCCTAACAACCAATTTACTTCTTGTTAGGATTTATGATGTATTGGCAATTCTTTAGACAGAAGAATTATGAATTATTATAAAAGAAAATGATAATTATAAAAGAGTTGTAAAAGTCAAGAAGTCTTTTGGAGGGTTATATAGTAAACTAGGAGTCTTTGGGTTCGAGTATGGAATAAGGAGAAAGAGTTGCCGGATTTACGCTAACTTATAGCCTAGCTGATGCTCAAGTGAAAAAAATAGAATCATTGTTGCCCGCCTATTTCTCGAGCGACACACCTCTCGCTCGTCTGTCTCTAGCCTGGTGCTCGAACGACAGTGTTATACGTGAAACTCTAATTTACGATTTTCAAGAGTTCTATTTATCCTATACTACCTAATATTAATACCCCATATTATAAATTCCCAATAGCCATTACGTTTTTGTGGATGATTGATCATTATATTACTTCTTCATAACATTATTTCAAGATCCAAGAACACATCCAAACATTGAGAATAAACCTTCGATTCTTCAAATAACTCGGCCACAAGTTGGGAAAAACATCAAAGACAAATAATCCAAAACACCCACTTCTTAGATGTAATCAGGAAGGTACTTTCACAATAGCTTTCAAAGATTGCTGAAAATTCAGGGAGGTTCGACTGGAAGTACAAGAAAAGAACAAGAACAAAGTATTTCTAGTGCTCTACAGGAGATAGACAATTTTAGAAGATCGGGAGCAGGTGTGAGTGAAGCACGTTCCATTGGGTCTTGAAGATTGCAAAAATTAAATCAGTGGGTCTAGTAGGTTTTCTAGGCTGGATCATACTGTAAGTTCTTTGTCGATAGTGAAAACTACTAGCTTGATCCCGAAATTTTTACCTAGTTAAGGGTTTTATCCATCAGCAAATCTTGTGTTATTTGCTACTTTGATTATTATTGTGGCAATTCAACTAGGATAAAATTGACTTGATTGACTAAACATTTAGAATAGTTAAAAAGTAGTGTTGCTTTTAGTTGGTAATTTTAATTCAGCGTTAATCACCTATTCACTCACTCTAGGTGTTTTTAAGGTCGAACTAGTAACTCTCAAGTGGTATCAGAGCGTCCAAATTCGATTCCTGACCTTATTTTTCTAGATGAATAGTTTATTATCTATCCCTCCATATTTTGATGGCAGTAAATATGCCTATTGGAAAGTCGATTGATGAGCATATTTGGGTGAGCGTAGTAAATAGTTGGACAGTCCCATCTACCATAGTTATAGGTGTAGTTATCCCTAATGACATTTTCACCTGGTCTAAGATAGATTTAGATTAGTGTAATTGGAATAGTAAGGGGCTTCATGCTCTATTTATGGATGTGTTACCAGAATAATTTAGGCTTGTGTCTATGTGTGAGGTTGCTAAAGAGGTTTAAGATATTTTATTGATCACACATGAGGAAACTCAGGCTGTTAAAAATTCTAAGTTATAGATGTTGACCACTAGGTTTGAAGATATTAGGATGAAAGATGATGAGACGTTTGATGACTACTATGCATGCTTGAATAACATAGTTAATTCTAATTTCTACCTAGGTGAGAGAATTTCTGATCTTATGATTGTGAGAAAATATTTAGATCTTTACATGAGAGATTTAAGCCTAAAATCACGGCTATTGAGGAGAGTAAGGACATAGATGCTATTAAGATTGAAGAATTGGTTGAATCTCTCCAAACTTATGAACTAACATTAGTTAAGCCTAAGAAAGAAAAGTCTTTGGCATTGAACACTATTAAGGAAGAAGAGTATAATTATCTTGATTCAGAATCACTTAATGATGAGAAAATAACATATTTTGTTAAAGAATTTCAAAAAAATGTTTAGAAATAAGTAGGCTAAAGAGAGACGAATAGGTGATTCCAGTGAGTCTAGAAATAGATTTAAATTTGTGAGATTCCATAAGTGTCAAGGTTTTGAACACTAGAAAAGTGAGTGCCCTAATGATAAGAGAAACCAGGGTAAAGCTATGAATGCAATGGTCACTGATGACGAGTCTAGCTCGGATAATCAAAGTGAGATGTCCACTCATGGAAAGAGTGATAATTTTATGGCATTCACTGTTAGGATTAAAAGTGAATATAATAAGGACAGTGAGAGAAATGAGGAAGTAGATAGTGGTGAGCAATTTGAGATAGATTCTGAAGATGAGGAAGATATTCGTGAGGCTTATTAAAAATTATTTGAAGAGAGTCTTAAGATTAAGAAGGTGAATAAAGCTATGCTTAAGAATATCAATGAACTTAAGCTAGTTAGAGAGAAACTTATAGCTGACCTATAGCTGACCTTCAGGAGTCTACCTTGTGCCTTAATAAACTAGATAATGTGAATCAATCCCTATAGTCTAAGATTAAGAATCTTACAAGTAAATTTGAGAAGTCCTTTAGGAGAGTTAGTGAGCTGATCATTGAGAATGATATATTAGAAATTCAGTTTAAGAACATTTTGAGCGAACTTGAATATTCCAAGTCTCAACTTTTTGCTTTGTCTAGTGAATCTAAAAAAATGGACAGTTTTTGGGGTTGTACAAGCCTGCTAGGAATATGGGAGGTCAAGGATATAAGTAGACCGATCATAATAGGGCCAGTACTTTCAAAACCATTTTTATCCCTACAAACAACCAGCCTATGTATGTGCCTAATCCTAAACTCAAGAACAACGGTATTGTAGGATAAAGGCCTACTAGATAGTGTAGGACTTTCCAACCTAGAAATAGATATGAGCGACCACATATCTTTGGACTTAGGTTTATCCCTACTTGTTTTAGTGGTGAGTTAGGACATATAAGGTCTAGATGTCATAAATTCCCTGAATAGAAATAGAAATCACAAGTTCACTAGAGTTAGAAATCAAGATTTTGATGACCGGATTAACTTCTCACTAATCAAGTTAGTCATTTGATCAAGTTAATAAAACCGTTGACTCGGAATAAGTTTTTCACTAGAAAAGTTAGGGTTAAAAAGTGTAATCTGAAAATTTTAAAAATTGATCATGGTACTCTTTAAGGTAAGAGAAATTGTATACCTACCAAATTAGGTATTTTTTATGCATGCTTATTATTTGTGATTCATTTGTTGTTGCATCCATCTCATTTTTTGTTTGTTTTTACTTTTTAGATAGTTTGATTTTTTTAAAAATAAAAGACAAATTTTTTTTGAAAAATAGAAAAAAACAAAAAACAAAAATTTCCCACTACAGTATGATATATGATTTACTTGATCATGTGTGTTGTGATCAAATATGAGTTTAATTGATGTGATTAGCATATTTTCCATAGTCTTAAAGGTAAGAGCATTTTTATACCTACCTGATTAGGTATTATTTATGCATGCTTATACTTATTAATTGTGATTCATTTATTATTGCATCCATCTCATTTTTTGTTTGTTTTTGCTTTTTAAGTAGTTTGTTTAAAAAAATAAAAAAACAATTTTTTTTTGAAAAATTGAAAAATAAAAAGAATTTTTTCTCACTATAGTATGATATATGATTTACTTGATCATGTGTGTTGTGATCAA
>CAIGRP010068638.1:0-27335 GCA_903798385.1 Fraxinus cuspidata
GATTCTCAATAATTCAACATGAAGATGCTTTGATACCACTTGTCGAAATTTTTTCATGAAACTTAAACTTTTTAAACTTGTCAAGATTTTTATGTCAAATCACCAAGAAATTTAATTAATGCGAAACATACCTTGATCCATTGATTTGTAACTTGAATAATGAATCTTGAACTTTTTTTTTTCAATTTAAATGCTCCAAATCTTCTTTTTTATTCTTGATTGTGGGTTTATGAATTTTCCTCTTCAATATGTTTTCTTTTGTGTTCTTATATTGATGGGATGACACTAAGAATGAGAAATTCACGTATGAATTGAGGACCATGACCCTATATATAGTTTCCATATGTATTCGGCTCATCGTCAAATACAAACCCTAATGTATCAGGTCTTTACACATATAGTTCGGTCCACACTTTATTTAGATGCCGAAAACCCAGATACTTAATTCTTTATTAGATTGTTTTAATTTTGAACTTAACTTTAAGATAATATTTATACACAATTAATTACATATGTCGGCCCACATGATAAATTAAATAATTTCCCAACAGTGATTCGTAAAGGAGTCCAGACAAATCAAGAGAACTCAAAAATTCATAAAAACAGCAAAACTCAGCACCACGGGCCAGACTGGTCCTAAATCGGAGACTGCGGTAAACAATGGGTAGTCTAGACCGTGGTTGACCGTCTCCTTGAACTTTCCAAAAAGTTGGTTGTTGGCTCCTCAAGCATTCAATTTTGGTCATTCTCGTTCCAATCTTCAATTTTAATGCTGTAAAGTCCAAGTTCTTCCAGAATGGTTCACAAAACTTCATTATCATTTCAAACTGGTCATTTTTGACATTTGAAAGTTTGCAACCCCAAATTTTCCAAAAGATGAATTTCAGCCCCACTCACCGAAACTTGCAATTTTCTTCTGATTGCTTCTTAACACCTCTTAACACTCTCATGCAATTCAACTAATCTTTAATTTTTTCGAGCCGACTTCAAATTAGCTAAAAACCACCTATTTTACCCCAGTTTCATTCAAGTGCATACAAATTGGAATTTTACGTACAATTAACATAATTTAGTCTAAAATTAAGTAGATATCAGCTCAATTTAGTAATAAATATCAACTATCTTCAAGTGTAAATTCTTGTTCGTCTTGGGTAAGACTATAAACACACAAGCAAACAAAAAAGTGTAAAAGTATTAGATAAGTTCGTCGATCTGGCATCAAATATTTAAATCGTTTGACAATTCATAAAAAAGTTCTTAAGAATTGCAAATAAAACTAACTTTTTACTTATTCAATGCTTGATCATTGCGTGCGCGCGCATAGTCAATATAATCATTGTGAGCTTTGAAGTTGATTATTTCTCGATCCTTAATAGTCAAATATTTTCTTACTCACTCGTAAGATTTATACCTCCAAACGTTTTTTTAAAACAACATAATCAAGCGGTTTATTATAATGTTGATTTCAAAATACTATCCATTCCTGCTCAAGTTTAGGTTGATTTTGACAAATGAAGGTTACCATCTCAATATGTATTGATTCTTCCTAAATTTGAATATCCCAAACTGCAAGATTTAACTAAGACAATAATCCTCATTAGAAGTCTAAAATCTTAAATTGAGTATCCTTTTAGTCGGACAGAAGCAATGCTTATAAGTATTTTGCTTAATTATTAACACATTTTGATCTATTTTTTTCTCTTTTGTTTTTCATGTGTCCCTTTTTTCTGTTTTGGATTCTTTTCTTAGAATAGCTAATGGAGTTTTCACACTACATTGCTTCTTCATTGGTAGATCATCTCTTAATTACTGATGATGAATGGAGTCGGATTACTCAAGGCTCGTTTCACACAACAATATAAGTAAATTTTTCTTACGTGTCACGACTAGTGAAATACCTTATATTTTTTGGGATAAGTAATTGGAATCAAAACCCTATTGTAAGGTTACTATCTAGGTTCTACCTGTTATACAAAAGCATTCCACACAAATATTCAACAAGCACGAAATCAACACTTATCTAAATAGCTTCCAACACCATATCAATCGTCCCCAAACTAGTCATTTCAATTGGTCAAATGATTGTATTTTCTATTTATAATCTTGATTTATAAATACTTAAATTTATTCAACACATTCTATAACCAATAACCCATTCAAAAATTCAGATTGTCGTGAATGTTATGCTCAACTTAATATGTTCTGAAATGAATAAGTGTCAAATTAATAAAAAAAGTTACATCACCTAGCCACAATTTATGCATCATAAGCAATTTTAAATAATCATAATCGGTTAGCCAACAAGCCTATCCAACTCATATAATCCACATAAAATAAGACAATATTTTTTTTAATGTGTGTATAAAATTGGCTTAAATGTTGTAATACTTGTCGTGTATATGAGGTCTCTCCTTTAGCACTTGTTCTGTTGACTTTCTTTACTCTCATTTCCTTGCTTATTCTCGTAGAATATTTTCATCATACTTTCGAATGACTTATGTAAACTAGTTATGATCTTCAAAAGAACTAAAACAATAGAAAAAAATAATTTTTTTTTATGGAAAAAAACATTCAAATTTTCATTAAAATACTTTTTAAAGAATTTTCTAATAAAAATAAAAAAGGACAAAAAATTGGACTGTCTCCCAATAAATGCTCAATTCATAGTCTTGGGCTCGACTTTTGGGCAATGATGTTATCAAACCACTTCGATTAGGGATTTCAAGGTCTTGTTTAGCTTGCATAAATTATCTTAACACCACTCTTTGCACGTATTCCAAATTTTACTTTGCCTCTTGAATATGATATAACTAGCCTAAATAAATCAATTCAAACTTAACTAAGGGTACTTCGATTTCCTCATCGAATTTAACCAAAAAATCAATGAAGTTTGATGTTTGCATGTTGTTTCTGTCTTCTTTAAATGCCAATGTTTCTTTTGGCCTCTTCATAATTAATTCTTTGATTTCTATATGTTCTTCTTCTTTGTTGGTTGGTTCCTTGAGTTGAATGACTAATAGATCCCCCAAATAGCGGACCCAGGATTTCGAGTCAGCACGGGCGACCGTGGATCGTCGACCGTTATCAGCAATAAAATATTAAGAGCACCGTTTGATACATTTTTTTTTTTTTGCAAAAAATACATTTTAGAATAGTGATTTGATGGAGATTGTATGGTTAAAAATAAGAAAAATTTTCAAATGTGCATATAATATTATTTATTGAAAAATGTGCGGTTGAAAGAAGAAACAAAAATGTATCTTAAAAAAAAATGGAAATCAAACAAGGTCTAAAATTTAAATATAACAATTATTTTGTTCAAACTGAACATAGATAATTTTGTTGTAAAAATTAATAATATTCACAAAATGATATTGTTGCCAAGTTTTGTATTATTCAAAAGAAGAGCACGGGTTCGAATTTTTACAATTCCATGAAAATCGTTAAAATGTAACATATATTATTTTGGTAAATTTAATATCAAATTCCATAGGTGTCACAACTGTCAAGTGTTCACTATCTTTCAGAGAGGTCACGGTTTCGAATCCCTCCCTCATTCTATTTAATTTTGATAAAAATTGTAGAATTTAACATATTTCACAATAAAATTGTTGGGAAATGGATTTGAAACTAGGACCTCTCAAGTGCATATACAAGTTCTGATCAGCTGAACTACAAGAAATATATAAAAATAAAGAAACTTACCAGATATATAATATGAAAAGTTTATTCATTGTAAAAAAAAAAAAACTGTTCTGGCGGATCCAACACGCGCGGCCGTCGAGGCTCGCCGGGTGCTGGGTCCGCCACTGGATCTCCCAAAATCATGTTATTTGGCTCATTTGAAATTTCCTGGGCTTTAAACCTTTTACAATTTTACATGGCGAAGACATCTCTCACAAGTATGTTGCCGTTATTATCTTTTGCATATGGATCATCTTGGAAAGATTTGTTCACTTCATCTAGAGTGATCAACAACAAGTAATTTTTAGTATAATGCAAACAAGTATGTTGCCGTTATTATCTTTTGCGTATGGATCATCTTGGAAAGATTTGTTCACTTCATCTAGAGTGATCAACACGATGTAATTTTTAGTATAATGCATAGTACCAAAGTATTCACAAGTCAGATTCATCTTCTCATCACCAGTAAATCATGCACATCAAGTTCAACAAGTAAATTATATCCCATCAAGTGAAATTGTTGCATGAAGAAGACTTCTCCCACAATCAGCATTCTTATCATTTTCATCGATATCGGCATCAATTATTGAATATTGTTGCTGGTCTCTTATTTCTTTTTGTTCACTATCAATGAAATAAAGAAAAATAGGTAGATTAGATAAAAAAAAAAGGAAATCAAATAAAAGTCAAAAATAATTTAAACCAATATTAAGTAAAAATAGTCCTTGATAACAACAAAAAAAACTTCTTGTTGATTTTATATCTCACATTGAATTCTTCCAAGTTGATTGATTTACCTCTAGTTCAAATCAATGCTTCTCAATTAAGTTAACACCATATTTCTATGCAAATCCAAAAAAGCCCTAATCAAGAGTATTCAAACACTAATGATTCAATTAATGACCGCGACAACCATAAAATCGCATTTCTACCATTTTATCCAAGTTGAAGGTTTTTAAAGTGATATAAATAAATAACTCATCTCTAGGCATAATTGACGCTCACGAGTACATGAAATTTTTGTTCAATTAATTCAAAGCATTAAGAATAGTAGAAAAAACAACTCAAAAGCCTCAACTAAAAATTAAAATTAAGGTTCAAACTATGCTACAATCGTTTGTCCTAACTATTTGTTGAATTACACATTCTGGGAGAACAAAATACAAGAAAGAATCAAAGTATATAACTTGTTTTTAAGAAAAAAATTAAAAGAAAAATAAAGATCTTATAGCAAGAATCCGCATTCTTCATGTAAAAAATTTGAAACACCAACTTCTTGATTGATTTCATGAATTTTCCTCTCCTTTCGGGCTTTCTTTTCTCGTCATTAATATAAATTTTGTATCCCAAATTAGTTTTCTTTTGTGATTAAATATAATCAATTTTGATGATTTATTGCTTAATTAGATGTTAATTTTGTTTATTAGGTAAAACTCGAAGCAAGTTGGGTGAGTTGGAAGAAAGATACAAAAAAGAACGAAAAAGGAAGAAATACAAAGTTCGAGACAAAATTGCATATTTTCAATAGTTGATTCGGACTTAATATCGGTGATTGGAAGTTTCTTGGATTCAATTGGATGAAAGTGAAAGCTGAAGGATTAAAATTCATGAGAAAGAAGAACTCAAGATGAACATTAGAAAAAATCTGGAGTCTGAAATGAAACTCCCCAAAAATAGGGAGCTCGCGTGTGCAGGGATCCGCGTCGGCCTTGTTTTCAATTACAGGGAGCGATCCAGCCCACTGGTGCAAGGGCGGATTCATGTATGGCGCGGGGTGCACAATTATAAGCCAGGGACCAATTGTGCAATCTTCGACTGGGGCAGTTTTTAATTGAATTGAAATTATACACACGTTCGGCATGATTTTTCTACCCCTTCGTATACAAAACTTTGCCAAAATATTAGGGAACTCTCTCTAACCTCTTAATACATATTAATATCATCAAATTTATCAAGAACAAAATACCAATTGCTATATTTTGAAAGAGAAAATCGAGAGAGAAGATCGGACCCTAGTAAGAATTGAAAGTCAATTATATCAAGAAATTGAAGAATTCAATTTCGGACTTGAAGATCAACAACTTTTGCATTCTTTCATGATCCGAGTGATATGTTTCTATTATTTTTCTTGTAATTTATATAAAAACAAGTTAGGCTAAATCCACTTTTATATTGGATAAAGATGAACCATATTGTTTAATTGTTTTAAATTCAAAACTAGTAATTTAGTTTTTTTTTTTGGCCTTTTTTGAATAATTTTGCATACTCGTATTTTTAATTGATTGACCACCAATTAAATAATTAATTGATTGTTATAGTGTTGAAAAACTCACAATAAATTTAGAACACGAAAAAATTAACATATTTGCAATAGATGTTAAAAATAACATTTACTACGTATGTAATCATATAAATAATCTAATTTTGCTGCATTCTAATAATTCGAATTCATAACAAGAATAAATTTAGACCGTGATTAGAATAAAATTAATTTATTTTAGAAAATAAAGTTAATTATAGGAGCTTTATCGATTGTGAAAAACACATGAATATGACTAGATTATATAAAGAGAATTGAAATAGATAAGAATATGCAGACTCTATATTTTTACAATCATCCATAATTTGATATAAATTCTAATTTTATAGTTTTCTTAGATTAATTTTGAATAAGTAATAAATCAAATCTCCTTTGTTTTCCATATTTCGAATTTCATACAAATCTAGTAAATTTAAATTGAAATTTATTCACCGTGAGACAATATTCTCAACTCACTAATTTTATTACTTGTCAATGATCCTGCACACTTGCGAGATTCGTATAGTGACCTAAACAATGTCTACTTATAGGAAAGGAAGAATCTGGCCGTTGTGATTCGAAAAGGAGTTAAAATGGATTAAAAAAAAAAAAGCTAAAAAAATTTCATAAAAACAACAAAACTAGCACTAGTTACGAGTTGGACCTCTGCCCACCACGGGTTTGCGAACCAAAGTGGATCGAGGCGAACAGTGGGTGGTTCAAGGTGCAGTTGATCGTGGTTCTCCATGAACTTTCAAGAAAGTTGCATTTTCCCCAAATTATTTTTTGTTCGATTTTGATCCTTTTCTTTCTAATCTTCAATTTTGATGCTGAAAATTCCAAATTCTTCCATATCGGTTCCTGAACTTTATAATCATTCGAATTTGATTCGTCTAAAATTTTTAGAGTGTTCAATTTAGTCCCTAAACTTTTGAAAACTTAAATCTCACCTCGAAACTTGCAATTTTTTTTTCATATTGCTCTTTTTCACACCCATGTACTCTGGTTAATGATTACTGGGATCTGAACAACTCCAAATTAACTTCAAATTGCCTATTTCACTCCAACTTCATCCAAGTACATTCAAATTGGGGTTTTACGTATAACTAATGTAATTTAATCTAAAATTAAATAGATACCGCTTATTTTAGAAATAAATAAACAAGAAAAAATCTGGATAAGTGTATTAAAATGCAGCTATCAAATATCTTCGAATTTAAACTCTTGTTCGTCCCGAACAAGACTATATATTAAACACACAAATAAACAAATATAAATAAAAAATTATTAGATAACTTTTATCCCTCAGAATAATACTCTTATATATTACATGAGACTCTTGAAAAGATCAATAGAGCAATTTTTCGAATCACCATATTATTATAATTATCAAATGTTGATAAATATCTCGTTATAAGATGATGTTATTTGAAAACTATACAAGATAATATGAGACATATTTCATCAAAAGTTACAATATTGAAGATGATGATGTTCTAAACAAAGAGGAATTGATACAAGAATTGAAATCAGAGTAAGTAATCGATCAAATTTTATTTTTTGGCTTCTTCATGTGGAATAATTAAGAAATTGATCTAAATTTCCTACCAATAATTATTGACTTGAGCCTATTAGTATTACTTTTAATTAGTACACTCTAAAACAAGGTAAAAGAAGAAGGTCCTTAAAGAATTGGGATAGTTGAAAAAAGCATTTTCATTATTTATTTTTCATGATATTCAATTATACTCGAAATATTTTAGGTATTATTTCTATCTTGTTGTAGGGGAACAATAGTGGATAAAGATTAATTTTTAATTTTTTCAAAAACATCTAAATTCCAAAACCACATGAAAATAAAAATAATTGTTGAATATAAAAAACATATTAACCTGAAAGTTTAATTTTTTCAGAATAAGTTAGAGAGCACAAGCAACATTAAAGGAAAAACACTATATTAGAGTTCATCATAATTTTGACAAAAAAATTGATCTTTAGCCACCTAAATTACATGAGGTTAATTTAGTTAGTGTTAGTAAATGTCAAAATTTTATTATTAATAAATACATAATAATATATTTAACAAGAATTGACCCGCCGGTCCAACCAGTGGGTCGTCGGTCCAACCACTGACCCACTAACCCGTTGCATTGTCCGAGTAAGTGTCCGGGTCGAGTTTGACAACTATGAATGCAGCAATCAAATATCTTCGAATTTAAACTCTTGTTCGTCCCGAACAAGACTATATATTAAACACACAAATAAACAAATATAAATATAAAATTATTAGATAACTTTTACCCCTCAAAATAATACTCTTATATATATATGAGACTCTTGAAAAGATCAATAAAGCAATTTTTCGAATTACCATATTACTATAATTATCAAATGTTGATAAATATCTCGTATGAAGATGGTGTTATTTGAAAACTATACAAGATAACATAAGACATATTTCATCAAAAGTTACAATATTGAAGATAATGATGTTCTAAACAAAGAGGAATTGATACAAGAATTGAAATCAGGGTGAGTAGTTTTACTCTTTTTCCTTCGATCAAATTTTATTTTCTGGCTTCTTCATGTGGAATAATTAAGAAATTGATCTGAATTTCCAACATTCATACAAAAGAACGTATGTCGAAATTCAATCTAAATTCTCCTTTGAATTTTCTAATAAAACAAACAATTAAACAAATAAAAATTCTGGCTGAAAAATTTACAACCGAAACTCTTGTTTTCATATTTCATACTCTCTCTTAATTTCAAGCCTACTCTTATAAAATAATAAGTTTTTACTAACTTCTGTATTTTAGATGATAAGTGTCATGAACAACTAAACCAAAAGCAATCATATTTTATTTACAAGGCCTAAATAGAAATTATCGAAGAAAAATAATTGAAAAAAAAATGAAGGAATAAAGTAATTATCTAGACTAGACCCTTTTTCGGTCATCCTATGCTTTTAGCCGACCAAACCACATAATTAACGAAGGGATAAGATTAAAAAAAAAATTAGAGAAAAAAATAATCATTCAAAACCGAAGTCCACTATCTCCCGCAATACCTACTAAATATTTTAACACAATTAACAGCTCATTAAGGGCCTAATTTAATTATATTTTAATTGTAACTAGCAAAGCATCTTAGACTAATGATAATTATGATATAGAGAATATGATTATAGACAAAATGATGATTAATGTTAACTCAAAAAAGTGGATAAAATATAACAATTATATATATTTTTTTGTGTCCTATCTTTTGTCTTAAAAAATAATAATTTGTTGCTATGATTTGGGCACAAATTGAATATAATTATAGAACAAAAGTATTTGTGTCACCATCTGCTTGTATTTGGGCGGTGCAATATAGAAAAATTAGCATTTAATGAGTCTTTTCGTCCCATTATATTCAATTTTTAATTATAATACAATTATCTTTATTGATCATATCGATATTAATAAATTCAATGTAATAAACCATTTTGAAGAGTATTTATACCTTTTCGATGCTCAATTTCGAAATATGAAATTTTGCATTTTACCTACCAATAATTATTGACTTGAGCCTGTTAGTATTACTTTTAATTAGTACACTCTAAAACAAGGTAAAAGAAGAAGGTCCTTAAAGAATTGGGATAGTTGAAAAAAGCATTTTCATTATTTATTTTTCATGATATTCAATTATACTCGAAATATTTTAGGTTTTATTTCTATCTTGTTGTAGGGGAACATTAGTGGATAAAGATTAATTTTAAATTTTTTTAAAACATCTAAAATCCAAAACCACATGAAAATAAAAATAATTGTTGAATATAAAAGAACATATTAACCTGAAAGCTTAATTTTTTCAGATTAAGTTAGAGAGCACAAGCAACATTAAAGGAAAAACACTATATTAGAGTTCATCATATCATTATTACGAGCTTTTAAAATAAAATAGGATCCTTATAAGTTGATCCTTACGAGTAAGGGTCTGCTTGGGAGTTTTGAATAGTTTTTTTTTTTTTTTAGTACAAGTTTTGGGCTTTTATAAATAATAATGTTTTACACAAAAGTGATTTTTACCTTATAAGTAAATTTTTAATTGTAAAGTAATTTTTTACTTATAAATAAATTTTTAATTAATGTATGTTTATTTAACGGTTAAT
Organism: Fraxinus cuspidata; assembly: GCA_903798385.1. Taxonomy (NCBI): domain Eukaryota; kingdom Viridiplantae; phylum Streptophyta; class Magnoliopsida; order Lamiales; family Oleaceae; genus Fraxinus; species Fraxinus cuspidata. Next base: position 10,140 of record CAIGRP010068638.1, read on the forward strand.
TCTAAACAAAATATGTTGGTTGTAAATAATTAATTTATAAAAGATAAAATTAGAAGTGAAAATGTGAAACGGTCAAAACCCGTCACTTTGATGGATTGACAGAAACAATCAAAATTACATTACACCGATTTTGAGTGATTTTTAAACCATTCAAAATCAATGTAAAAAAAAAAACTTGCAAGCATTAATTTTCTCAATTCTTCGTTAACGGTGTGACCAAAAATTGGTCAAAATCGGTTAAAAAAAACTCTCAAGTAGGCAATAAAAGAAAGGAAATATAGAAATTAATTAATGGAACAACCGATGAAAGCACTACAAAGTATTAAAAAAAAAAAATTAAACAAATACTTGTCACAACCATAAAAATGGTCGGTTAATCAAATATTTATTATTTATGAACAATTATTTGTGGGTCCAATTCTCAATTTTCATGCTCCCATTACACGGGCCTCATTCGTGATTCAACGTGGCAACCTCGTATAAGGCATTTGCATTAGTCCACTATAAATAGCTGCCACCAAATAAGATTAGCATAGGAAGAAAAAACTAAGAAACTAAGCAGAAAATAGGTATTTTCTTGAGCTCTTAGAGAGAAGGAAAAATACAAAAAAGTTTAGAAGAAAATGCCTTTAACAAGAATTTCGGTCGGAAGTCCGGCGGAGGCCAGCCATCCAGATGCCCTCAAAGCCGCCTTAGCCGAATTCATTTCAATGCTCATTTTCGTATTTGCCGGTGAAGGCTCCGGCATGGCTTTTGGCAAGTACTTAAGCCCTCTTATAAGTTTTAAACACTTGCCTGTTATTCTATTCAATCTCATATATATATTATCAATTTTTCTGTAGCCAAGCTTACGGATGGCGGATCGAGCACCCCGGCTGGCCTTATTGCGGCGGCGATAGCCCATGCTTTCGCACTTTTTGTGGCTGTCTCGGTTGCTGCCAACATTTCCGGGGGTCATGTAAACCCTGCAGTCACCTTTGGTGCCTTTGTTGGTGGTCACCTATCATTGTTCAAAGCCATTATGTATTGGATAGCCCAATTGCTTGGATCTGTTGTTGCATGCTTGCTCCTAAAGTTCTCCACTGGTGGGCTGGTAAGTAATCAACCATGTTAAGATAACTTGCCTTTTTTCTTAATTTTAGGTAAAATAATTACTTATTGAATCTTGCTACATGTACATAAGAAATATACAGATGGGTTGACTGATACAGGTGGCAAGCATTCATTGGATGTTGAACAAAAAACAATTTTAAACTAGCCAATGTAGTGACTATATCTGTGTGTATCAGTCATTCCTTCTGTCAAAGACTAGACTTTTGTATAAGAAGCTTTATTCTTACTTAAAAGTAACTCTCTCCTTGCTTTAAGCATAAGTAACTCGCATGTTTCAGCTTCCAAAATAAAAAGAAAAAAAGTTGTTTATCACAAAACTTACTTATTTACATGCTCTTAGTGTGTGACTTGAGCTCAATTTTTTTTGTCTTGTTACATCGAGCAGGAAACCTCTGCATTTGCACTTTCATCCGGGGTATCGTCGTGGGATGCCCTTGTTTTCGAAATAGTGATGACATTTGGCCTGGTTTACACAGTGTATGCGACGGCAGTGGATCCAAAGAGGGGTGATATAGGTACCATAGCCCCTATTGCCATTGGCTTCATTGTGGGTGCCAACATTTTGGCTGGTGGTGCCTTCGACGGTGCATCCATGAACCCAGCCGTGTCGTTTGGCCCGGCAGTTGTTAGCTGGACATGGGACAGCCATTGGGTGTACTGGCTTGGCCCATTTCTTGGTGCTGGCATTGCTGCTCTTCTCTATGAAATCGTCTTCATTAACCAGTCCACTCATGAACAACTCCCCACCAATGAGTACTAAGTTTAAACTAAGAAAATCAGTCTTTGGAATCCAGTTTGCTGTCTTTGTGTCATCAGTCTGTTTTTTTAAAGGGAATCAGTTGTTGTCTTTATTCAAGTGTCAAAGTTCTCAACTTGCAGGTTTTTAAACTCTTCGACCATAGAATTTGGAAAAGATCAACTGAGTGTTCAATCCACACCAAACTCGAGATCTTATATATGAACATGAGTCTCCTTTCATCGTTGAAAAGTAAAATAGTATCGAAGACAATTTAAAATTGTACAATATTGACGATATTCACAACAAGATGACATTCATTATATATGTCAGCTAGCTATTGATTCATCAAGTTATCGAGTGAATTGGTCTTCTATATATATATATATGGTTAGGAAACTTTAATTGGTTCATTAAATTTTAATTTGTCTCGATTAGGTTACTAAACTTTAATTTAATTTCAATTTTCACTTCTTCATCACTCAATGTCTCTCACATTAATGAAAATTACTTAATTGAAGGTCATGCTACAATGGATGCCCACATAATGGTTGTGTGGCATATCAACTACCACTACACTACATCATAAGTGTTAAAAAAAATAGATTTTAATATTTTAGTATAGACATTATTATAACCATATTATTTTACTATTTTCGTTTCTTGTTGCCATGTAACAATTATTTGAATGTTTAATTATGATATGATTGTCAACTAAGCAATTTCTTTCAATTTAGGGAGTGACAGGTGACAAAATGTGATAGCCTCCAGAAATTTGAATTAAATTGAAATTCAATAACTCAATTGAGACATTAAAATTTGAGGAAATTTGGCCCACTAGTCTAAAAAGGGAACCAATTAGATTAATACACTTAAAATAAATTAATCTCTAATAACTGTAATTTATACGTCCCAAAATTGACCCCAAAACCCCAAAACCAATTGCTTAAAAGAGAAACCCCAAACCACCAAAAACTCCCAAACGAGGTGTTTAAAGAGTGGAATCGGCTTAGACGATTTGGAAAAATGGGGATTGGAGTTGTCTTTGGCTATGCTAGGGAAAAAGCTTGCAGTGATACAGTATCATAGCTAGCAGTAATAGATGTTTCCAGTGTGGGTGATGGAGGAGTATGATATGGTTAATAATTGGATGGGATGTACACTGTTGTTATGATGGGAGAATATAAGAAGTTTGTGAGGTTTATAAACAATGGAGACATGCTAGTGAATTCACATTGCAGATGCAAGATAAATAACTTCTCCAGGTTCATAAGAATGTGCACACCAAGTGTTCGACATATTGTTTCATTCGTTCCATACATCAATATGGTTTCAAAAATTCTTCCAAAGTGAGTCCTTAGGAATGTGGTGAAGATGATATATGGCAAAAAATGCAAGAATAAGCTAAATTTTATACAAAACAAGAGCCTATCTCAACAAAGTATTGTTGTTCATCTATACTATCTCGTAAGTCTCGAGAGACTGCATTAACAATTCAATTAGCTAACAAATTATGCAAAGTGAACCTATCAAGAGAAACCCTTTAGATAGTTTCTTGAAAGCATGCTATCATAGACGACCTCAAAGCAGTGAAAGTGCTCAACTTTGCCTGCGTAATTTATGCTCGTCGCTTCTTGAATTTCAAGGGATTCTAAGCATTGCAAGCCCACATAGTGGCACATAAACTTTGGGTAAATTGTAGAACTGTATTAACAATCCTTATTCATAATCAAGTAGAAATTTTTGAAGTGAATATACATCCAGGAGAAAAAAGTTGGATAGGCCATAGTATTTGATCACTGGAATTGTGATTGGAGAAACATCAGGTATTAGAAATAGAGTTACGATTTTACATGATGTGACATTAGGGGTACAAGGAAGATTCAAGGTGATAGACACCCAAAGACTGAAGGTGGGATTCTGATAGGTATAGGGGCTAAAATTTTGGGCAATGCTAAAATTGGAGAAAATGAAAAAAATTATAGTAAGATCAATTGTTTTAAAGGAAATTCTAGCAGGTGCAACAACAAAATCCTGCCATAGTAGTTGGATTGAGATAAACCAAAGAGCTCAAATGGTTGTTGCTGCTGCTGTTGCTCGAGTGACATTGGGTCGAGGCTTGAGCATTCGTTGTTAAAGATAACCGTGGCTCGTCACTTACTCTTGTGTTCGCAAATCTGTATATGATAATACAAGAATGGGATCACAATTATGCACCAATGCCACCTGATCATGCTTTGATTATGTCACTTTTTTTTTCACTTTATTGAATAGATTCCGATGAATCACAATTATGCAACAAATGCAACTTGATCTTTTTCTGACTTTATTGAACTCATACTAATGTTTTAATTGGTGTTTTGTCACTTTTATCAGTGTTTGTCACTTTTTTTTTTGAATTTATGTCACTTTTTGTCAATGTTTGTCACTTTTTTTAATCTTTGTCAATGTTTGTCACTTTTTTTAATCTTTGTCACTTTTTAAATGTTTGTTACTTTTTTTGAATATTTGTCACTTTTTTCTATGTCACTTTCTTGAAATTTATATCACTTTTTTGAATGACAAATATCATTTTTAATAAAAGTTGTATATCACATTTTAATAAAAAGTAACATGTCACTTAAAAAAAAAGTGATACAATGTCACTTTTTTTTATAAAAAAGTGACACTTAATTTTACACAGTATCTCTTACTTCCAAAATACTTTTCAAATGATTTTTCAAAATGCCCTTAATTTTAAGGGTATTTTTGTCAGTTGCCCTTAAAATTTAGTGTTCAAAAGCATCACAGCCCAGTTGAGATATAACACGTTGGAGAGACGTCAACTATTACTTCACATTAGACATGTAAATGGTCGGACATTGCCCATGTATTTGACTTGTAACACATTCTAGATGTCAAGTCCTCTTACTGATATTCTCGTGTTTAAGTTTTAACCCATGTCAAACTAGTTTGAAAGAGAGAAAGAAAATGAAAAAGAAATAAAATAGTGTTAAAATGGGGGAGATGTTAAATTAGTACTTACAAAAGACAGATAATGGGTTCCAACAAATTGATACAAATTTTTATAATCAACAGACATCTATCAAGAAATCGGAAATACAAATTAGTCAGATAGCTTAACAGCCTGTAGAACACCCACAAAGGACATTGGCAGTCAATACAATGATCAATCCAAAAAAGCTAGCGCAAGTAATTACAACCAGAAGTGGAATACAATTGACAAAGATACATGTGACCTCAAAGATGCATGTGAAGAGGTCAGATAGAAAAGAAAAAGAAATAGAAGTTGAAGAAGCCAATAAGGAAGAAGAATCTACACCAACGACAGTGGACGAAGAATAGAGAAAAGAAGCACTATTAGTAAGAGCATCAAGTCCAATCAATGCTTATTTAATTTTTTTACGGCATGATAGATTATAACATATTGGATATTCTACTTTAAAAATAATGATCAAAATCGAAATGATTTCATGTGAAAACATAGAACATAATAAATGTAAATTATATGTTAAATCTAAAATGATTAAAATACATTTCCGTAGTTTTAAAAGAAAATATAATTTGCTAGACTTAATTCATTCTGATATATGTGAATTAAATGGAATGTTAATTAGAGGAAGTAATAGATATTTCCTAACATTCATAAATGATCATTCTAAATTTTGTTATATCTACTTGATGAAACATAAGGTTGAAACCTTTAACATGTTTAAGATATACAAAATCGAATTAGAAAATCAATTAAAGAGAAAGATTAAATTTCTTTGAAGTGATAGGGGAGGTGAATACTTCTCTAGTCATTTTTGTTTTGGTGAACGATATGGCATAATACATCAATGTGTACCTAGAACAGCCGAACAAAATGGTTTGGTTGAGAGAAAGAAGAGGACACTAGTTGAAATGATAAATGCTATATTATTAAGTGCTAAGTTTCCATCTAACTTATGGGGTAAAACCTTATTAAATGATTGTCCCATAATTAATAGGATTCCTTCTATAAGATTAAGGTTTCTTCTCCCTATGAATTATGGAAAGGGAGAAAACCAAACATTGGTTATTTCAAAGTGGGAGTTGCTTATAGTAAAACATGGATTTTAAAAGGCCTAAGTTAGGTCCTAGAGGGATCAAATGTGCTTTTGTAGGATATGCCCAAGATAGAAAGGCATATCATTTATTAAACTTGAAAAGTTATTATTGAATCTCTTGAAGTAGAGTTCTCTGATAATTCTCTAAGGGAATCTCAAGTAAAGATTCCTAGTTCTGTAAGATCACAAATATAAACACTTTCCAAGGATGTTGAAGCAAATGAACTTCGCAGAAGTAAAAGAGCTCTAAAGAAGAAAGTGATAGGATTGAATGACTTAAACTCTCAATTGATTACTTTATCTTTATTTGGGAAAAATGAGAAGAGTGTCACAAGAACTACTCCGTATGTTCTTCAAGTGGAAACTGATCCTAAAATCTATCAAGAAGTAATGTCATCTAGAGATATCATATTTTGGAAGGATGTTGTAAATGATGAAATTGATTCAATAATGTCAAACAACAATCAGAAGGATTTGTTCTACCTGAAAATGAGGATAAAGTATGCAAGCTAATAAAATCCTTATATGGATTAAAATAAGTACCAAAGAAACGGCACGAAGAGTTTAACTTAGCAATATTGTCTTTTGGATTTAAATATAATAATGTTCATCAATGTTTATATTCAAAAGTCTATGATAATCATGTTGTGCTCATTTGTTTATACGTGGATGACATGTTGATTGTGAGCAATCAAATGCAAGGTATAAAAGAACAAAAAGATTTGTATCTTCCAGGTTCAAAATGAAAGATCTTGGTCAAGTGGATACCATGCAAGGTATTAAAGTCACCAAGACGAATGGGGGTTATATGTTGAGTCAATCACGTTATGTTGAGAATGTGATTAATAAGTTTAATCACTTGAACATTAAAGAGGCTAACACTCCCTTTGATTCAAATTTGAAACTTGTAAAGAATGATGGAAGAGTACTAGCACAACTTGAGTATGTAAATGCTATTGGAAGTTTAATGTATGCTATGCAATGTACAAGACCTAACATAACATTTGCAATTAGTAAACTTAATCGGTTTACTAACAATCCAAGTGAAGAACATTTGAAGGCTATAGGAAATGATTCTTGGTTATTTGAAGAAAATCAAGGATCTATGTCTCCAATATTCTAAATTTCCAGCAATCTTAGAAGGATTTATTGATACACGTTGTATATATAGTGTTTGTAAGACTAAATCAACCGTAGGTTGGGTATTTACCCTTGAAGGAGGTGTGATATCTTGGAAATCCAAGAAAAAAGCATATATTACTCACTCAACTATGAAATCTAAATTTGTGGTATCGACCAAAATCGAAATGAAGTTGAATGGTAAGGAATTTAATGTATGAAATTCCATCGGGAGAAATGAGTAATTCTTACATATCTATCTTGTGTGATAATCAAGTTATTTTAGTTAGAGCATACAATAAAATGTATAATGGTAAGTCTAAACATATGAGTTTAAGATATGATTACACAAGAAAATTACTCAAAGATGGAATAATTTCACTCGCTTATGTGAAGTCAAATTAGAATTTGGTTGATCCATTCACTAAATCACTCACAAAGGAATTAGTGTGAACTACAACTAGTAAGATGGGACTAAAACTTAGTAATTAAATCAATCAATAATGGCAACATTACCAGATTATATTAACAAGTATACTTCGAGTTCAAAGGGTAACAACAAATCATTTGATAAGTAGATAGATTCAACACTTATTTATTATTTTAAACCCTATCTTAGGTTATAAATAATAGTTGTTACGAATTGGAGGGTTGAGTTTCTATAACTCTTAATGAAGTTTAGATAAATGGATCAAATATCTCTAAAAGTGACAAAGATACTGCAAGAATTTTACCTACATAAACTTCGAGGTGGTGCCACCTCGATAGAGAGTTGGATTTTCTCTCTTAGAAGTTTATAAATAGGAGAAGTGCAATGTTAAAAGAGCGCTAAATGAGATTGTGTGGAACTTAGAACACTTGATGCTTCTGTGTGTGATTTCAATGTACCATCACAAGGAATAATAGGTTCAAAACTTGCATATTACCCAGAATATCGGTGTTATTTTGTAAGATTTATACTAAGGTTGGATTCAAATTGAAAGATACTCGTACTCTATGCATAAGCATTGTTAAACTTTAGTTTGCACTCATATTATATTTGAACAAGTGGAGGATTGTTGGAATATTTTCAATGTATATAATGAGGAGTGATTTGGAGTGATTAAATGTTGATCAACCATAAGAAAATCAAGAGGAAGCAAAACGAGAAGAAAACATGGAAGTGGCCGAAAAATGGCCTCGGCAATTGCCCGAGCAACTGCCCAGCCTTGGTTATTCAAAACAGAGGCAAAAATGTTGAACTGGGCACTTAACCGATTTTGTGCAGGACACTCGCCCAATGCAAGTTTTATCCGTTGAGATTTGGAATTCTGGTGTCTTTTCATCAAGCTTCACACCTTTTTGGCTTCATTTCGTTGTTTCTTTCTTCATTAACTATATTGATAATTCGACTATTAGGACACTGAGAAGCAATATGCCCATTTCTTTGACAATTAATACAACAATGAGCATATTTAGTAAAATATTATGTGGGTGATTCGAACTAATCCCAACCTCTCATTTTGAAACTAACTTTTAAGTGGATTTAAGTGGTTGGAGTAGATATGGAAATTGTGCTATCACGAGTAATAAGCTGAAAAGCACACTCCTGAGCTTCTTTTGGTTTCTTCTCAAGCTTGAAGGCAATGCATCACAAGAAGATCGAATTTGGCCGTTTACTCCTCAATTGTCAAGTCATTTTGCTTGATATTTTGAAATTTAAGAAAATGTCTTGCATATAACTGTCACGTGTATATTTTCTTAAATTGTTTCTTCATCTTATCCCATGTTACTATATTTCTTCTTGAGATTTTTCCACCATAAAGATGCACGCTTTCTCAGCTTCAAAGTAATTCGTTTAACTTTGGAATGATTGATAGGTGTGATTTTTACACCTATTTGTGCTATCAAATGTGGATTATATTTGGGACTCAATTTGATAGAGTTACTACTTAATTTTATTAAATACCTATTGTTATTAGGATAAACTCGAGTTAAGATATTTCTGCTTAAAAGAAGTGAAAATCGATCAAAGAAGGTCGAAAATTAAAAGTGGTAAATTCTAGGGATTGAATTGCAAATATTTAAATGATTGTTTGGACCAAAGAATAATGATTGAAGATTACATGGGTCAAATTTGATGAGCTTAGAAGACGAAGGATAGAAATTGCATAAAGAAGTGACTCGAGATGAATGAAAGAAGAAATTTGGGGACCAAGATGCAAAATAAAATAAACTTGAGGCCTATGATTGTACGCCTACAAGGTTGCGATTGTCAATGTCATGTCTGGATTCAACAAAAGGCAAGATGACTATATGATGTGATTGAAGCCTTTTGGGATTATTTTATAGGTCAATGTTTTAGCTTCCTTTTTGATTTTAATTACTTTTGGAAATCAATTGCAACACTATTTTGACCTAAATTTCGAATCTATAAATGTATACCTCCATCCTATAAAGGAGAGCTCTAATAATATGCAATAAATGCGTAATTTCTTGCAAGTAGAGAGCCAAAAAAAATCATTCTTTAGATACGAATCAAGAGACTAGATACAAGGAATCAATTCTTGAAAATTATTTCTTAGTTTTTGGAAAACAACAAAAATAAAAACAGAAGAAGAAGAAGAAGAAGAAGAAGAAGAAAGTGCATCTAGAGATTGATCAAAGAGGCTTTAATAGATTCAAAAATTAATGACTTTTCCTCTTTTTCTTTATATATAGCTCAAATTCAAGTGATATCTCATTATTCCATCATTATTGTTTTTAACTTTGTAATGCTAGACTAAACTTCTAGCCACTAGCTTTATTATGAGGCTTTAGTATTAATTTCAAGATTTTGACATTAAATATTTATTTACATTGAATGGTTGCTATAGTGTTTGATATTTTTTAATTAAAGAGGTAATACTTGAATTGATGTGTGATATTTATTATTTTCGAGAGAAATAATAATAATAATAATAATAATAATAATAATAATAATAATAATAAGTATAGCACGTTAAAACAATTATTTTGATGTCCGATAGAGGACATAGATATAGTACTATATCTTGTATGATTTAAATAAGTATTCTTATGTTTTACTGTATTTTTGCATGTTTGCATTTTTCAAATTTAGGAAGATTACACGTGAGAACATGTTTATCTCTACTTGGGGAGAGATTATTATATAAAATAGAAACTGAAAATATGACGTTCGACCCAAATAACAGTTGGAGGGGGTGAATAGTTGTTTTATACGGAATTTAAATTTACCAATTACTAAATGCAACAAGTCACAGTTATTAATTATATTCAGATGAATTCATATGCAATACTATCCTAAGTTGAATTACCGCAGTAGATATATTGCAAAAACGTAAATAACACTTCAAAATTGACGACGGAGAAGAACATCTCATGGGATAAAAAAAACTCCTAGATCAAGTCGGTAAAGTTCACTATAGACAAAGGCTTACAATACGATCCATACTAGACAACTTCTTAGACTCACTGACCTGCTTCCTGTAATCTTCAAGGCCCTCCTGGGCTATGCATTCCTTACACCGCTCCCGTCCTTTTGGTATTGTCTATCTCCCGTGGATCACCAAAGAACTCCTAGTTCTTGTCCTTTTTCAGGACTCCTGATAGCCTTTATGAATCATCAACACTTTCTGATGGATATTTAGGAAGTGAGTGTTTTAATAAATTGGATTGACGTTTTCTCCAAGATGTGGTTGATTGATCTCAAAGATTAGACTCGTTATAGGTTCTCCAAAGTATGTTCTCTAGGTAGAATAATATGATCAACCACCATTTGTTTACGAAGTGGGGCTTGTGTATTTATAGTAGAGAGGTATTAGGGTAGTATATATTAGATAGAACTCTTGAAAACCGTGAACTATGATTTCATTGATACCATCGTCGCTTGGGCGACATTGATAATTCTTTGGACGCTTGAACATCAACTTGGCGATAGGCTAGCATAATTTTAACAACGTTTTCTCCTTGTTCTAAACTCGAATTCGAAGGCTCCTCATTCATATATATAACATCCCAATGACTCATTGACTTTTATAACTATTTTATTAACATTAATTTTGTCTAAAGTCATGCAAATACAATAAAACCTAAGAAACTCCCAATTTGACATTCTGTGACAAAATTAATTATTACAGATCAAAGTAAAACATAAACTACTACCCAAAACCCAACTGACTCAGTCGATGTTTGCTTTCCTCTTCAAACATGTTTTCTGAAATTAACAATTCAAATATCAAGTGTAAAAATGTATGAAACGGTTAAGCAAATATAAAAATTGAGACATAGTATCATCATGCTAACTAGATTGAGATGTAATATCAATGTTGATGAAAATACTAATTGAAACATTAATATCACAAAAACATTAAAACTCAAAAAATACTTAACAAAGCATTCATTTATTCAAATTGATATATGGAATGATGTGGAATGCATAGTTACTCTTCGTTAATTATATACTTACTCCCCTTAATTACTTTCTCCCCCCTATCGCAAATAACGAATGGAAATATAACAAGAAATATTTCTCGCCCTTTTTTTGTTTAAATATCTTCATGAAACAATATACATGATAACTTAAAAATGCAATTGTACAAGTTTAATCAATGAACAATAAATTTTCTCACATACTCAATTGAAGTCTAAATGGAGTGAATTGTATAAGTGACTCATGTGTGTAAAGTGCCACTAATTCCTTATGAGCAAAGCTCCAAACCTTAAATTTGTGAGAAATGACATTCTAAACATCACTACATAATGGGCATTTTCCTCTATTAATAAAAGTCAAACCCAATACAACTAGGGCCTACCAAATAACGAAGCTCTTTTGATTCATGTATAATTTTTTCTTTTCTCTCCTTGAAAGTTTTCACATCTTATGTACAAATTCTTCTCCATTAAGCAATTAAGATGACCCCTATAATGAGATTTGGGGTGACAACTCCTAGTCAAATGACTATAGGGTATCAGGTCTTATGAAACTCCTCAAGGTTAATTACTCAAGTCAAATAGGCTCAAAAGAAGATTATGAGATGAATAATTTTTTTCTTTTTGGGAAATATAATATATAACTTAGGTCAACTAGTTAAGGTCATTTCATGTTCAATGTCACTCACTAACAAGTGATTGTCATCCCAAATATTACACACATGGTCAAAATTCACTCACAAGATCTTAGTGCTTGTAATGCAGATGTGTACATAAAGAAACCTATACTAAGTACTCCATATCAAACATAAACAAAGCAATGGAAATTAAGCTATAGATAATTAATAGTACTCATACTTGGTCACAATAAACATATTCAAGTAAATCATATAATGTGATGTGATTTCAAAAATTCATTTCCTTCTTTTTTTTTTCAATTTATTTATTTTTTATTTAAAAAATCAAACAAAATAAAAAGCAAAAAAAGATGAGATGTATGCAATAATGAATTAACATACTGAATAAGTACAAGTATGCACCAAAATACCTACTCAATGAGGTACACAAAAGCTTTTACCTTCAAGAGCACCATGATCAGATTGATAATCTCTTAGATCACTCTTCTTAACCCAAACTTTCCTAGAATAAAAAATAGTCATAGTCAATTATGTCAAAATCTCAGTCAAATGACAAACCTAACTAGTAAGGAAGTCAACCCTGTTATAGATATCCTGATTTCTGCTCATTTTCAAAAAATTATGACATCTAGCCCTAGTGTGGCCCATTTCACCACAACTGAAACATGTAGGAATAAAGTTAGGACCAAAGTTACGTCGTTCCAAAAATTAGTTTCTGGGTTGGTTGGTCTTACGATGTTTAGTAGGTCTCTGTCCTAAAATTTCTGTGTTCTTGGGTTCAAAATTTGCAACATACCTAGGCTGGTTGGTGGTAGGGACAAAAATGGTTTTGGAAGTACTAGCAGTATTATGATCAATCTTCTTATATCCTAGACATCCCCTATTTCTAGCAGGCTTGTTCAACCCTAAATGATTATTAAGTTTCTGAGATCTGCTCAAGAAAGAATGGAATTGAGTATTAGATTTCTCAAGGTCGCTTGTTATAGTTTAAACCTTAGCGTCTGAGTTCTTATTAACTAATCTTAATTCACTAAGGCTTTTGGTAGACTCCCGAAGGTCACATATAAGTCTATCTCTTTCTAACTCAAGTACATTGACCTTCTTAAGACAAATTTTATTTACCTTCTTAATTTTAAGAATCTCCTCAAATTACTAACTATAAGCTTCATGAATCTCTGAATCATCCTCAAAGTCTTCCTCAGATTCATCATTTTGTTCTAAGTCTTGACCCTTCTCACTCTCCTTATCAAATTCGCTCCTAATAATAGAGGTAAAATCCATATAGTTATGACCTTCAAACGTTGACCTCTTACTTTGATTATCCGAGTAAGGCTCGTCATTAGAGAAAGTCGCATTCATAGATTTACCTTGGCTTTCCTTATTATTAGGATACTCACTCATATAGTGGCCAAAACCTTGACACTTATAACATCACACAGACTGAGATTTCTTTTTAGACTTACTAGGGGCAATTCTATTTCTCTCTTGAGACTTATTCTTATTCTTAAATTTTTTTGAAATTTCTTAACAAAATAAGCTATATCCTCATCATTAGGGGGTTCTTCATATTAGTAGAGTCATACTCTTCCCTAACAGTGTTAAAGGCTATAGCCTCATTATCCTTAGATTAAGATATGGTGAGTTAATAAGTTTGGATAGATCGAACTAATTTTTCTATCTTAATCATATCTAAGTCATCTCTCTTCTCAATAGCTGTTATTGTAGGTCTAAACCTTTCAGGTAAGGATCTAAGGACTTTTTTTCACAAAGAATCAATTGATTCCTTTTCGGGAGCGATTCATCCTTCCCGAACGCAGCATACAACTCTCCGTTGTACTGCGCTCTCCAAGTGTGCTTGTTCCCCCCTTCTTCCTTACCCTGCGAGTCTTTGTGAAATAACTCCGATGAGAANCCTACAAGTTCCTCTATGTTAACAGTATTTAAGTCCTTACACTCTTCAATAGCCATAATCTTAGGTCTAAACCTCTCAGGTAAGGGTCTAAGGATTTTTTCGAACTTTCTTGGACTCGGGGATCTTTTCACCAAGTTTGAAACTAGAGTTCACTATGTCATTCAGCTTTGCATAGAATTCGTCGAATGATTCATCATCCTTCATTCTAATCTCTTCAAACCTAGTGTTCAACATCAGTAGTTTTGAGGTCTTTACTATCTTAGTACCCTCATGTGTGGTTTTTAGAATATCCCATACCTATTTGATTGTCTCACACATCAATATTCTCCTAAACTCTTCGACGGACACAACCATATATAGGGCCTTTATTATTTTAGTTACACTCAGCTAGTTCATCCCTAATTCAAATGGAAATATCCATAGGGGTAACTATACCAAAAATAGTAGTAGAAGGGGGGTCCAACCTTTCTCAACACACCCAGATTCGCTCATCCATGGATTTCTGGAAGGCTCTCATCCTAATTTTCCAGTATGCATAACTGTTTCCGTCAAATTACGAAAGCATGAAAAGAGACCGACTCATCTAGATTAAGTCATGGTCAGGAATCGAATTGAGGCTCTGATACCAATTGAAAATAACGATGTTTGACCCAAATAACAACTAGAGGGGGTGACTAGGTGTTTTATGTGGAATTTAAATTTGCCAATTACTAAACGCAACAAGTTACAATTATTAATTATATCCAAATGAATTCACATGTAAAACTATTCTAAAGTTGAATTACCGCAGTAGATATATTATAAAAATGTAAACAACACCACAAAATGATGGAAAAAGCCCCTCGCGGGATAAGAAACTCCGGGACCGAGCTAGTAAAATCCATTATAGATAAAGACTTACAACATGATGTAGACAAGACAATCTCCTAGACTCGCGGACCTACTTTTGTAATCTCCAAGACCTTCCTGGACTACATGTTCCTAACAATGCTCCCGTCAATTTGGAATTGTCTATCTCCCGTGGATCACCAAGAACTCCTGGTTCTTATCTTCTTCCTAGACTTCTGATCGCCTTCTTGGAATCCATAGCACTCTTTGATATATAATTAGGAAGTGGGTGTTTTGATAATTTGGATTGATGTTTTTTCTAATGTATGGTTGATTGACCTCAAAGATTAGACTCGTCATAAGATCCCCAAAGTATGCTCTCTAGGTAGAATAATATGACCAGCTCGTGTATTTATAGCAGAGAGATATTTGAATAGTATAAGATAGATATAACTCTTGAAAATCGCGAACTAGGGTTTCACGAATACCACCGTCACTTGAGCGTTACGCTAGTGACAGGTGGACAACATAGATTCTATTTTGGATGCTTGAGCTTCAGCTTGGCGATGGGCTAGCATAATTCTGGCAGCTTTTTCTCTTTGTTCTATATTCGAATCCAAGGACTCATAATTCATTTATACAACATTTCAATACACTCCTTGACTTTTGTAACTCTTTTATTAACATTAATTTTGCCTAAAGTCATGCCAATACAATAAAACCTAACAAAAACATTGATCAACAAGAATAAATGTATATTGGCATATTCTTAAGTTGTATTAAAATGGATTAATAAATGGCGATTCTATATATTAGTGCATATGTTTACTAGGTTTTACAAATGCTTCTTAGTTACTATCTAATTATAACTAATATTAATTAGAACTATATTAAATACATAGTTTTTGAGTATCGTTCATACTTTATTACTTGACTACGATAGAGTACACTTGCAGAATTTCATCGATCAATGATCAAAGACATCTTTTAAAAAATTATCTCAATAATATGATGTCAATTAAGAAATTCATTTGATTGCATCTTTCCTTCGATTTCAGGGATATCCCACTTTGTTGAAATCACTATCAAAATTGTTAACTATTCGAGCACGAAGATGAGAAGAAGAGTAATTAATAGAATTAATCGAGGATTAAAGGTCTCCTTCACTTGTATGTGCGACCGCCGAACTAATTGTCGTCATTATCATTTTGAAAGAATTCAAATTGTGTCACCTGTTGTTGGAATTCTTGGATTGTCTCCTCAATTCTTAATTCCCAATATCACAAATTTCCCTCTCTAGAATGATGTCCATTAACTGACTAGTTGGTGAGGCGAGCCGTACCAAAACAAAATTATCAAGTTGGCTCATGCTCAGCTCCCCCAAAGCAACCACGTGTCGTGGGTCGAGCTGAGTCAAGCCAACTCGACCTATTAATACCCTTGGACTACACCATAAAAAAGAAAAAAAATACTAATTAAAAAAGATAAGAATTATTGTGAAGACTCGAATTCAGAAATTTCAAGAATAAAATATAATAACATTAAAATAAAATAAAATAAAAAATTTCAAATTTCAGTCGGGGCAAGGGACCACAGTGACCCCACCTTCCACTACCACTGAATATTGTAAAGCAAATAAAATATTTAAAAACATGAAGTATATATATCACATCACAGAATAAATATACGTAAACGTCAATAAAATTAAGCGTGTGTGCGCTACTTACAAATATTTGAATAAGGTAAAATGTCTTACCTTTTATTTGTTTAAGTTTTGGTAACATTTTTATTTAAAAGTATGTCAGACGGAGTGTCCCATCCTATAATAATATTAATATGTCCCAAAGGGGGTAGGTTTAATGCAAGACTCTGGCTTACTTATAATATAAAATGAAATGAGCCTAGCCAAACAGAAGATATGTGATAAAAGAAATGGGAGAATTCAAAGGCGTGTGCATTTCGAACTCATTCATAGTTTTGACTAAAGTTTCATTTCGGTTGCAATTTTTGATTTTAATTATCCGCATAATGCCTTCTTTGCACTTGAATTCATTATTTCTATATCATGAAAACAAAAGCAATCAATGTTTGGATACTGAATCGGTTAACAAGAAATGTCTTTTCCAAATTTGACTAAAGTTTCATTTCAGTTGCAATTTTCTTAATTCTAGACTTACATCGACTGTTATCTACTATAAAGTTTTAAACTAACATAACTTCAATTTAAATTAAAATCGTAACTGATGGTCCAATCAAGTTTTGTTTTCTAAGTGAAATTCCAATAAATAAAATAACAAACTATTAAAACAACCGCAAGTTAAAATTGGAGAA
>CAIGRP010068651.1:0-38969 GCA_903798385.1 Fraxinus cuspidata
AGACATTGTAAATGTTTTAATTCATTTGTACAATAGTTGGAAGTTAGAAAATTTTAGTATGATTCCTCGGCAGTCTGATGTCTACTGCCGTCACTTAAATTTTTGTTCCGAACTCTATTATATGGGCTATTAGTCTTTCAAACATATTTCAAACTTTCATAGTGTTCACCTCCTGCACTAGCCATTGTAATTTACTACTTTCATCAATTGTAATTTCTAACTTTCAAGCAATCAATGATCAAGTTGTTTCCAATGTCTTTCAATTTCATGTTGCAAGTTTTCCACAAATTGTGATC
The DNA here is from genome assembly GCA_903798385.1 of Fraxinus cuspidata. Lineage (NCBI taxonomy): Eukaryota > Viridiplantae > Streptophyta > Magnoliopsida > Lamiales > Oleaceae > Fraxinus > Fraxinus cuspidata. The sequence continues at coordinate 297 of CAIGRP010068651.1, forward strand.
AAATTTTACTTTCGTCCCGAAACGACCGAGAGTAGGCGGAAGGTAGTCTAGCGGAGCAGACTACTGCCGCACGGTGTCCCTTTCTGTGTCAAGAAGAAAGGCACCCCGTGAAACCATGACATGCAATAGCTTTCAAGCAATCAATGATCAAGTTGTTTCCAATGCATTTTAATTTCATGTTGCAAGCTTTCGACAAATTGTGATCAAATTTTACTTTCGTCCCGAAACGACCGAGAGTAGGCGGAAGGTAGTCTAGCGGAGCAGACTGCTACCGCACGGTGTCCCTTTCCGTGTCAAGAAGAAAGGCACCCCGTGAAACGAGGTGCGGTCGTAGGAGCTGGGCTATGTTAATCATACATACGTATTATGATTGTAAATGAAATGAGCATGTTAAAATGAATGATATAAGAAATGGGAATGTGGTCAAATAAAATGACTTACTCTAACAAAGTAATGATGGAAACGGCGGAGGGATGAGACCATGCTATACTAGGATTCTTGGGAAGAGCTTTAGCAATGGATTGTTTCACAAATTGCTCTGCAGAAGGATAAGTTTTTGGATAAAGTCCTACTTCTAGTTTTAGTGATGCAACATATGAAAGATGAGGCATCTGAAGCAAGCTAAAGAGAAGAGGCAGGCATAACAATTTTTTAATTTGAAATCTCTAATCTTGTGGGAAGCACTTTCTAAACTCGCTATGGGACCTTCGATACATTAAGTTACCTATATATGAACACAAATCCCTTAAAATTCTTGCATTCATGAAAATAGTTACTCTATCGACAAAAGAAGATATTTTATTTTTAGTTTGTTTGGTATAAAACTAGACATATGGAAAAAAATATGTGAAAAATGTTGAATATTTATGAAACTTAAAATTTATAAAACCTCTTGAAATACCAATATCACCATGTCAAATAACCAAGAAAATTAAATAATGCTGAACATACATTGATCCATTGATTTGAATCTTGAAGTTTGAATTTGCAATCTCTTTAATCTTAAGTTCTTGCAATTTAATCTTGATCGCCTCAATTCCTTCTTCTTGATTGTTGATCTTGATTTTGAATTTTGGATCTTTCTCTTCATTATATATATATTTTTTGTATTCTTGTGCACTTGCGAGTTTTCAAAGGGTCGATACACAAACAAAAATACGTGTCTAAAGAGACAACATCTATAATTACAAGCTCTCTTCATTCAGCACATCATCGAAATATACACCACCATGTGAGTGGTGTACTTATGAAAGACCTTGGGTGGTAGACCTTTAGTAAATAAATCTGCTATCAAGGAGTTTGTTTCAATATGTTCTATAGTAACTAACCACTCTGAACTCTATTTTTAACAACTAGGAATTTGATATCTATAAATTTAGATTTTGTTGAACACTTATTGTTGTTTGAATATAACACTGCTAATTTATTGTCATGAAATAATTTGTGGTCTTTCAATTCAATCCAGAATACGCAGCCACGTGACAAAATTCTGCATCCCTATTCCCTGATTGGATGTCTCATAACATGCTACAAACTCTGCTGCCACGATTGAAGAAGCTTTGAGAGTCTGTTAAGCGCTCTTCAAAGATACAACTCCTCCAACTAGCAAGAAAACATAGCCCGTTGTAAATCTCCTACCATCGGCATCCAGCAAAACCCGAATCAGAATAACAAATGATCTCTAACTAGTTTGATTTCCTGTAATGAGCATATAATCTTTTATTCTCTGTAGATATCTCATAACCCGCGATGCTATCCGATGATCCATCCTAAAGTTACTTAAATATCTGTCTAACATTCAACAATAAACATGTGGTATACACAATAATCAACTACATTCATCTCAAAATCAAATAAGACAATTATTTGATGAAATTTGTAATACTATATCAACAGGAAGTCTGCTTAAGCCCATAAATGAATTTTTTAATTTGCAAACCATTTTCTTCTCGACACAAAGTTTTTCGATTTCACCATATATTTCGTTTCGTCAATGTTACTATTTAGAAACGTCCTCTTTACGTCCATCTGATGTATCTCAAGATCAAAATGTGCCACAAGTGCAATAACAATCCTGAAAGAGTATTTCGTTGAAATTCGTAAGAAAGTCTCTTTATAATTGATGTCTTCCATTTGAGTAAAGCTCTTTGCATCAAGACGATCCTTGTATTTCTCAACATTATCGTTCAAATCCTTTTTGGTTTTAAATATCCATTTGCAACCAATGTGCTTCTTACCTTCAGATAATGGGACAAGTTCCCAAATGCCATTGCTTGATGGAAGTTGGATAGTATCTTCTTCCATCAATCCAATGCAATTCTCATATTCTTGGTGAAATGCTATAATGTTATTTGGAATTGCATTTCTCATTTCTCTAGCAAATCTCCTAAATGGCATTTATTTTTGAGGTTGTTGAGTTTATTTTTTTGGAACAATCTCTGAATTGTCTATAGGGGATTTTGGAAAATTGTCTTGATCCGGAATTGCTTCTTGTTAAAGATTTGGAGCAAGTATTTATCACTGGTCATGATCATTGTCAATTACAACAGAATGGATATTTATATATTCCTCATCAAAGATAAAATTTCAAAGAACTAGACATTCCATATTTCGAAAATTGACCTTGTAGTGGGATCATAGAATCTATAACGCCTTGAGCTCTCAGAGTATCCAATAAAATAACATCCAAAAGTTCTGGAATCCTGTTTCTTTTCATTAGGCATATAGAACCTTATCTCAGTTGGACAACCCCAAATGTGTAATGCTTCAAACTAGGCTTCTTGCATGTCCAAAGCTCATAAGGGGTTTTGACAGTTGCTTTACTTGGTAATGTAAGTTGCAGTCTTTAATGATTCTCCTCATAGAGATTTTGGCAAGGTAAAATAAATAATCATACCCCTTATACTATGTCTTTAAGTGTTCTATTTTGTCTTTCAACACCCTATTCATACTGGGAGAACCTGACATTGTGTACTATGGGACGATTCCACATTTCTCTAGGAATTTAGCAAAAAAAAAACCCTAGATATTATGTTTCTAATCCGTCATATCTGACATAGGTATACCACTACCGTCAGATTTGTTGTGTTTAATACCTTTGTTGAGTTAATTTTTAACTTCAACCTTATAAGTCTTGAACATGTTCAGTAATTGAGATTTCTCATGAATGAGATGCAGATAGGCATAGCAAGATTAATCGTCCATGAAATTAATAAATAACTGTCGACCATTCCAATAAGATGATGGGAATAACCTATAAATATTCATATGAATTAGTTATATGATGTCCGAAGTTTTTTTGACATTTCTTATGTTTGTTTATTTCCCCTTAACGCAATTAACATAAACATTTAAGTCTAAAAAATCAAGGNAAATGTAACATAATCGCTTATTACATAACGAAACAGAGTTCTCTTTGGTTAATTTACATTTAATATCACATGAATTCACATGTAATGTTTCCTTATAAGAGGCAACCGAATTAAGCAAGTATAGATTATTACAACCAGATAAAAATCTAATACTCATAAGATTTGAATCAAGAAAAAGACTAAATTCTCAAATGAACAAGAATAACTGAATTTGTCCAATACAAAAATAGAAACCAAATTACGTCTAAAAGACAATTCCACAAAAGTTTCTTTCAAATCCAAATAAAAATAAGTTTTTAATAATAATTTAAGAGTTTCTATAGCCTTCAGCTGATTTACCGTTTCAACATCATTTGGTTTTTGGCTATTTAGGCAACCTTGCATAACACATGTATATGAGTAGTGGTACCAAAATCAATCCCCCAAGTATGTCTAGGTACTGTAGATAAATTAATTTCAAAACAAATCAAAGTGAGAAACATACTTTACTTTACCACGTCAAGCATGGTATTTGATAAAATTCTTTTTTAAGTGTCTTGAGATTCCACAAAAGTCACAATCAGGTGATTCATCCTTTTAAGGCTTTTGCTGTTTTTTTTTTTTAGCTGGGCCGAGTGTAGCTTTCTTATTCTTTCTTTTCTTAAATTTGTGCTTAGGGGTACTAGTCAAGTGAGCACTTTCAGTTCTGTCTTGCTTTAACTTTTCTTATCTTGCACATAGTACGAAATGGGCTCATCAAAATTTCACTTCTCATTTGATAGTTATAATTGACCTTAAATTGATTGTAATGTGCAGGAAGAAAAATCAAACCCGAATGTATGAGTAAATCATCAGATAGCTCAAATTTTAGTTCCTTTAGTTTTGAAATAATAAGGACATCATCATGTTGCACTCTCGAATATTTCCTTTACATTTATACTTTAGTGAAACTAAGTTCGCTCAAAGTGTAATAGATTCGGCTTTATCATTTTTTGCAATGCATTTATCAATTTCATCAAAAATTTCCTTGGTAGTAGTTACCTTATCGGACAAGGCACCCCTAAATGATTCTAGAATATCACGTTTCATGATTATAAGACGCATACAGTTTAAACGATCCCACTTATCAAAGTCCTTTTTTCATCAATAGAACTTTTATCCATAAGTGCAGCAGTTTGTTCAATCCTTAATGTAAGGTCTAAGTCCACGCAGTCGAAAACAATTTGAGCGTTCTCTTTCCAGTTTTTAAAGTTGGTTCCATTAAACACAAGATGGAGTTGATGTTGGCAAATATTGTAGAAGTCGAATAATTTACTGAATTGAGAACAAAATCAAAGAAATATGTTCCCATTAGAATCCGTATTAAATAAATAATTAATTAATTCAAATAACGGTAAACTCCATCGTAAGAGACCGATCACAACATTAATATTTAGTCTTTGAACATAAATACCAATTTGTAAGTGACACTCTTGGTGTACTAATCATATATAGTCAATAAACTATATCAAAAAATAAAATTTATCTTTGGATCGATTTATTGTTCACATAAAAAATTTCATAATTATAACTCTAAATATTAATTAATTTAGATAAGATCTGTAACTTTGATAACAAGTTGTTTCAACTAATCTATTTTGAAAAATTAGTAATCTGAAAGAAATTTTAATACTAAAATTTGAATTTGAATTGTTAATTCCATACTTTTTTATTTTTATTTTGTTTAAAAAAAATTAGGACAGAAACGGACACAAGGCCATCGCCATGTGTTGGGCGCTGCAATGCCTGGATGACACTAGACGCTCTAAATACAATGCTGTCGGTGCAACCATTTTTCCCAAAACCAGCGTTGATGTTGAAAAATTTCCAAAAAGGCTTGAAATTGTAATTTTGAAATTAAAGGCTTGAAATTCACATCTTACATTTTAAACAAATTGAAAGTATGAATTCCAACTCTAAAATTCTTCATTTAAACTCGATGATTTGATATGAATTGGTTATGATACAACATGTTGAATATTTATGAAACTTTAACTTGACAAAACCTCTTGAATTACCAAAATTTTCATGTCAAATCATTAAGAGAATTAATAAATGCGGAGCATATACCTTGATCCGTTGGTTTAAATTTTGAATATTGAATCTTGAAGCTTGAACTTTCAATTTCTTCAATCTTGAGTTTTGCTCTTTAATCTTGATTGCCTCAATTTCTTCTTTTTAATTGTTGATCTTGATTTTTGGTTTAGATCTTCATCTTCAATATGTTTTCTCTTGTATTGACTAGATGTCTCAAATGATGAGAATTGCATATGAGTTGAGAACTATAATCCTATATATAGTTTTTATATGTATTTCAATTCATCATAAAAATACAACAAATCTCTATAGATATAATTAGGCTCACACTTAATTTAGATGTACAAAGTTTAATAACTTAATTATTTATTAGATCACTTTAAATAATCTTAAATTTAAAATTAATTTTATACACATTTAATTACATATATAGACTCACGAGACAAATTTATATTTATCTAACAGAAAACTCTCCATATGTTGAGTTTATTCGATGAGAAGGATATAATCAAGTGTTTTGAATCGTCAATTTGCTGTTATAGACTTGTCCCATCCTACGTTACATCAGTGAGCAAGGAATAAAATTTACTGTGGGCCCAATAGGTAGAAGCTATATAGGGCCGCCTCTCGTATTTCAAAGTCCAACTTGACATATGTAAAAATGCCAAGAACAAATGAAAATTGGGCCAGTTTAACCCAACCCAGCCCAATAATTGATTTCTCAAACTAGCCCATTTCTCACCAAACCCTATTATATTCCTCCATTCAACTCAGCCGTGACTTTCGACACAAAAACAGAGAGCACTCAAGACACCCTAGCTTGCCGAAGATGCAGATCTTCGTGAAAACCCTAACGGGGAAGACCATAACCTTGGAGGTTGAATCGTCTGATACCATCGACAATGTGAAGGCCAAGATCCAGGACAAGGAAGGAATCCCTCCGGACCAGCAGCGTCTCATATTTGCTGGAAAGCAGCTCGAGGACGGCCGCACCCTCGCCGACTACAACATCCAGAAAGAGTCCACTCTCCACCTTGTTCTCCGCCTCCGTGGTGGTGCCAAGAAGCGTAAGAAGAAGACCTACACCAAGCCGAAGAAGATCAAGCATAAGCACAAGAAGGTGAAGCTCGCCGTTCTCCAGTTCTACAAGGTTGATGATTCTGGAAAGGTCCAGAGGCTTCGCAAGGAATGCCCAAACGCTGAGTGTGGTGCTGGAACTTTCATGGCTAACCATTTTGATAGGCACTACTGTGGTAAGTGTGGCCTCACCTATGTTTACAACAAGGCCGGCGGCGATTGAGATCTGAACAATTTTTATTATTAATTATGAGCTTCTGTTGTTGAGAGTCAGAACCTTTAGTTCAATTCGCAGTTACTCTTGTTGCTGAATTAATTTCGTCGTTATTTTTACTCTGGTTTTTGTATGGAATCTCTATTATGCATTCTATAATAGTGTTGCTTTGATTTAGAATTGGCCTCATAGCATTAATTAATGCCAATCAGAAGATAAAATCGTCGTTTGTCATGATTATTATAAACTGATAGGAGTTTTTTTCTATGGCATATAATATGCATTTGGAAATTGATTTTTACAATTATATTGAGCAGAATTTGATCGTTTTGTTTGAGATTTTTCGTACCTAGGAGTGACCTCTGTTACTGTCAAGCATCAATCAATTTGGTTTTGACTGTGTATCAAATCATTTCTAAGTGGTTAGGTTTTCATCTATAGAAAAGTACTACCCCTAACCCATGCTGCAACTCCCTCACTTCATTTCACTTTTCAGATTTTTCTCTATGGATAATCTCCTTTATCTAGTATCCTGATGAAGGTGAAGAAGTATATTGATTTCTCAGCTTAAACTGCAAAGTGATTTTTTCATGTCGGCGTTTCTTTTCTGATCTGATCTGGACAAGAAGTAATGATCTGATTGTAAGAACATTTTCTCCATTGAAAATTAAGTGCTGCATTTCAATGCAATGTATGAGTTTCCACGACTCTTTTTACTGCCAATTCTATGCATAATTGCTTGGCTTTACTTTTCTTTCTGTGTTTCTACTGCTACTATTCAAATCTTTCTGACATAATTTAACATGGTGGTGTATTGTGTTGGTTGAAAGCATGACAATGTTGTAGGTGACAAAAAATTGTTGATTGAAAAGATGAGTTTTTTTTTTTGAACTGTCCAATGACCGCGTATCACTTGGCATTTTGTTAACAAAAATCTTGCTACATACATCATTGTGAGGTGGCAGTTTTTTATACATTAATTTTACGACAATTTAAACAATTAATGTCATAGATTTTGCTATATTTTCGAGTATCAAACTTGTTGTACACACCGAGTGTACAACAAGTTTAATTCTATCAACAATGTTGTCAACCAACATTGTACATCAAGCACGATTCCAAAGATGGACAAGGTTCACTTGGCTCCCTCTTGATTGCTATTTTTGGCCGTATTGCATGGCTTGACTAGTTACTAACGCTGCATTTGTTGCAATTTATGGATCCCATTTTGGGAGAATTTATAAACAATTTAATTTATAAAAAATAGATTTAAGGTGAATACGTTGATAGTAATTATGGCCTAAGGGTTGATACGGGGTTAAAATTAAAAGTGTGATTAGGGATACATCTGAAAAGTTTTCCTCTTTGTGGAAGGTTGAGCACACTTTACAATGTGTTTATGCCCCAAAATTTGATAATAAACTCGTTTGGGTTTATTATCATTACTACTATTCATTATAATTTTTCCAAGCAAAATAATATATGGATGTGTGAATATCATAGCAACTTTTAGCCTCGACAATGTTCACTCTACGTAGAAATTAGTGCAAATTGTCTCCGAAGTTGCTGAGCAAATGGTTCCTAACCTTCAAATTTTGATGCAAACACTACAACCTTTTATTTAATGAGCGCAATTGTTCATTTTGGATGGTTTTCGGTTAGTTGTTTAGGAATGACAAAAAAATTCGTTCAATCCAAAACTCATGAGACCCCGCCTCGAACAGAGCTGGGATTATTCTCTTAATCGGGTAAACGAGGAGGGGACGGGACGAGTTGTATAAGTAAAATGCAATGTATTTTAAAAAGTTTATCTATAATACAAGTTGTTAGGAACTATATTAAGATATCGAAAAAAGTTGTGCCTACTAATTTATTTTTCTACGTCACTTCATTTTGACGGGGTCCAGTTAGCTTGCATTAGATTCTAAATATCTTCTATTTTGCTTATATTACACAATTTTTATAACAATTCACTGTTGTATTGGAGATACTTTCATGAATGATTAGTTAATAAGATGAGTTGTTTTTTTTTTCTTTTTGTTATAATTTTTTTTATTTTACTAAAAGTAAGAGCATTTTAGTCTATTTATCAAAAGTTTGATATTTTTAATTAAATGGATGGAAACAATTTGAAAGGATTAATTGCGCCAGTAAACGAAAGGTTAGGAATGTTTACGACAATATTTAAAGGTTGTGGACCATTTATGCTAATTCCCTAAAAAATATAGCTCGAGGTCACAACCTTTAGATTTGAAACATACTACTTGCGAAATGTACACAATCCAAAGTATTAAAAACTACGAGAACCATATTTTCAAGAACGTTTTACAATAAATATAAATCCAACTTAAGTTCACGATTTTTCGAGTTTGAAGCCCTTGATTATTGAGAAATCTGGGACTCTTGACGTGGTGTGGCTACGAGTCTCCCACTTTTAAAAGTGAGTTCTTGAGTCCTCTACATATTTAAATATGAGAATCTGGGTCTTCACCGACCGATATCATCAATGTTGACGTTGACTCAAATGCAACTTTTAAGTTCAATTGGAGGGAAACCTCAAGTGTTTTTGACAGTTTTGCACTCAAAACTTTTAATCATTTGAAAGTTGCTTGCAATTTTATCATCTATATCGACAATTTCGATATGTAATCCAAATTTAAATCGGTTGGAGACATAGAATATAATTTTTATAGATTGGAATCTACAACCACACTACGTAAAGATTGGAGAGCGCGTCTTTCATTTTGTTGGGAATCGAGAAGTTAACATAACAAAAATTAATTTCTTGTGATGACGTATCAACGTGTGTGTGTAGGATTTGATTACTTTGTGAACTAACAAAAATATATAATTTTGTTTAAATACAAAACGTGAACGTATATTAGGAATTACCCTCTTAATTGGGTAAACGAGGAGGGGACGGGGCGAGGGTCATTGCCCCAAAGCGGGTACGGGGGTGGGTATGGAAATCATATTCCTCGCTCCGCTACTCGTCCCATTTAAAGTTAATTTTTAATTTAAATTTTTTATCAAACAAAAATAATAGATTTATCATATTTTTAAAGAGAAGATAAGTGTGTTCTAACAAATTGAAGTTTGCGAAAGTCTTGCTCAAATTATGAACATAATTTTTCAGATTATACAATAAAAACGACGTATCTTACTAATGATAGTCCTAAATTTCACCTTTTTAATAAGTGTTAGTTTATTTATCGATAAATAGTTAAACGCTATTGTTTATTAAACGCTTACAATTAATTTAATTGAGAACAAAATACTTCTTATTTTTGTTTAGGGAAAGTCATTACGCATCATACCAACTTCATAGTTCTCCTAGTTATAACTTGACTTATGGTCAGAGCCTAATTTTTCCATCAAATTATTTCGATAGTGCAATTAATGTAAAATTAATCTATCACAATGCACTGAGATGGAAAGTAAAGAATATTGAGAATAAATGTGTAGCTCGAACCCTTATCCCAAATATGTGATATTTTATAACATAGTAAAAATAATTGTCAATTTGATTTGACAATTCTCTCAGAATTAAGAAGTTGGAAGTAATATATAAATACATTATTATCTAAATTCTCGCAAAATATAATTTATTTAAATGCATATATAACCAAAGAGATCAACAGCATCACACACACCAAGTTTAAATACTCCAACGCAATTAACTTCTTGGAATACAATTAGTTAATATTATATTTGATATATTTATGACAAATTTCCAAACGAAAAATAGAGTAATTAGCAAAGATGATCCTATTAAGGAGCCATATGTTTCTAATTAGTATTTAGACATAACAAGTTTTAAAACCCCAAAAGAGATTCATGTACCTGAAATAATGAAATTGAGATATCTCAATAAGTTACTTATGTGAAAATAAATAGAATCGAAAATGAAAAGAAACAGTTGTCGATAATACTTTTGCACATGATGTACTGCATCATATGAATAACGAGGCGAAATAAATTCATCAAAACGTATCGATCCAAGTAATAATTGACTAAATAAAATGACACGACCCTAAATTAAATTTAATAGATAAATCTAAAGTTTCTAGATATACTATCTGAACACCTAAATGTGTATGCTTATGCGAAATAAAAATGGAAAAAGTAGAGTCGTAATATAAAATGTAAGACTCTTTACATAATGAATTTTACGAAAACTTGATAAATAGAGAAATTATCATGTGGTGGATGTAATCACAAATCTCTACCTTGTTAGAGTGACAATGTATGAAATTTAATATTCACGTAATAAATGTAATTATAGACAATTTATCTTATATAAGTTTAATACTATTCTTGAAGGAATTAATACGCTTGAAGCATAATTTAAGTGTGATATTATTACGAAGAGAAGTAAATACGAGTTGTACTCTTTTTTTCCTTGACCAAGATTTTGTTCCATTAGGTTTTCTTCGTAGGGTTTTTAATGAGACAACATTTGTTGTGTATTCAAAAGAATAATACACTCTTTTTCCTTCATTAGAATTTTTCCCACATAATTTTTCCTAATAAGGTTTTAACGAGGCTTATTCTTTGTGAAATAAATGTCCATAACATACAAGACATTTACCCTTAAAATAATACTCCTATATGTATGAAACTCTCGAAGAGATCAATAAGAACTATTTTTTGAATTATCATGTTACTACGATCATCAAATTTTGTCCCACTGAATTTTCCGAAGACCTTGACGTACAAGACATCAATCTTGAAGACATTGACGTACAAGACATCAATATCGAAGACATTGATATAAAATACAATGATAAAATTGATACAAGAATTTTCACTTATTGAAATCAGGAGGAGCAGCTATATTTTTTTTCCTTCGTTTTGATATTTTGTCTCATTGGATTTTTATCAGACATCGAGATAGATATTTTTTAATGTGTCATTAAAGATGAAGTGTTGTAAATGATAAGTTTACTAGTGAATGAAAATTGTACCCATGCAGTCCCAGAAGTTATTACCATGTATCCCTAATCCTTCCATATAATTATGGGACATTAAAGAGCTCTCAATAAAATATACACAAGTTTATTGACTTCTCTAATTTCTTCTATTTTCTCTCTAGTTTATAACATAACTTATAATTTATTTCAATTTTTATGGTGAAGCCACATAGGGACATGCTCTGATCTAATTAAACTAAGTTCGAACAATTTAATCTTAATGGGATCAACTTTTGAACGGTAAAATAATTTATTAATCCGTTTTATTCAACTAAAAGAACGAAATTGAACTCTATGTGTAATTGACATTATTGAAGTTATAATTAATAATTATATGATCTGTCTGGTTTTTATGTTTTACCCTCGTCGATCTTTTTGAATATTTGGAACAATGTTACCATGACAAAAATGTCATTATCCAAATATCCATAAATTCTCAAATACTATGACAAATCCATGTGTTCACATCACAATATTAATGCAATCAATTTCGAACGGAGCTCAAATTTAACCATTTTTTAGAAAATCCATCGCGAACAGGATCATGCCTATTAGATAGTTGACATATTTCATATTGTCAATATATATATACATATATTCATTGCAATTTGTTCTCACCTATTGATAACTCAAAGAACTTCAAATTAGTAATCAAAATCCATCAATCGCTCAAGATTAAGGCTATACTTAAGGCAGTCATGCGAAATTAAATTTATTTGGTCAATGTTACAAATTAAATTTCACACGATCCAATCCAATACTTTCAAAATGTATTCTTAGTCTTATTACAAAAATCAAAGCACAAAAGTAGTAAGTTGTGATGTAGAGAGAACCACCTCATGGTCTAGCGAGAACTTCCTCAGCCCACCCCGCTTGGCCATTTCACAAGCTGCTAAATACTTTGCGTGCATAGTGGAATCAATAAGACAAGATTGCTTGATACTTTTCCAAACAACGACACTGCTAACCAATGTGAACACTGATCCTCTTGTGGACTTGCAAGAGTTCCTATTAGATAGAAAATTGGAATCAGTATAACTCGTAGGGACCAAATCGAGAGCTAAATAAGCCAACATATAATCTTTACTTTTGTGATGATACTAGAGTATATGCTTAACAATAGTCTAGTGTCCAGGTTTAGTAGCAATTTTAGATGGAGTTAATGGTGGAGTCGTCATTTCCTTGTAGCATTCATATAACACGTGAAGTGTTTTTTCAACTTTCTTTAACAATATGTTTGCAATTTGTACATTACAAATAAGTTCAAACCCAACTTTAAGCAATTCCAACTTGCATCTGGGTCAAGAACTGCTGCAATGAACAACTAATTAAAATTTTCAAGATTGCCCCAATACTTATCATATTTTCTTCTCATCGTAAAGGCCATGGACCCTATCAAACTATTTAGTTCTTTAGCTCATTCTTTCAACTCTACATGAATTTTACATATTTCTTGAAAGAAAGTGTTGGACATTATATATAAATAGCCACTATTTTCAAAGTCATATCATAGAAAGTCTTCATAAATCCGACAAATACTTCGGCTTGGTCCCAATAAGCATATGTTTGTGGTCCGTCTATATTTCTCCCGTTAGATCTTTCTTCATCAAAGATTTTTTTGTATCCTTTGTATCACTTTCTAAAATATCAAATTCCTTTTTAAACTTTATATTTGAATCCTTGCAACTCTCTCGAATCGTTTTAATCGTGTTGGAGAAGATCTAGCATACCGTACAATATTACTGATAGATGAAATAGCATTTTTAATTTTTTCAAACCATCACAAACTATAAGATTGAGAATGTGAGCACAACACCTCATATGATATATTTCTCCCCCAAGAACAAGCGTTATCAACGGTCATGAAAAAAATCTTACTAATTCCCCAATCATGAAGGCAAGAAATCAGCTCATTTCCTACCATATCACCCCTATGACTAGGGACTTGGATGAAGCTTATGATTCGCTTATAATCATTAGTCAAACAAACTTGACGTTTACTCAATTCTTTCCTTAGTTTATTCTTCTTATCAAGGAACAAACGATGTATATCCCTAGCAACTGTCATCCTTGAAGGAAAATAAAAAAATTGAGAAAAAATACTTTGTGTAACACTAAAAACCTTCATCTTGCACATGTTGAAAATGTAACTTTCATTATATATAAAGTACTTAGTAGATTGTTCTCTCAACCCTTTCTCAGTAAACTTGACAAGTCCACCATTGTCGACACCCTCTAAAACTTCATTTTTTGAGTTACCATAGAAAGACAATGTCTTTTGCTTTTTGTCTTGAATCTATATAGATACTTTTTGCACAAATCCTCAACATGATTTCGCAATGTAATAGTCCCACCTTTTGACTGGTGCCTATACGCTTGTCCACAATAAATACATTCTACATTCCCATCCGGCGTGATATCAAAATGAACCCAGACATCCGAACTTTTATGACGCTTCTTACCCTTCCCACTTTGTTGCATATCCACAATTTCGCTTTCGAATTTCGTCACCAATCACATGATACTTTGTTCTTCTAAAATTGGATCCATATATGATTACCTGAATACAAAATACAATAATGTTATGCACTATGACCTCAAAACTTGCATAGACAACTGCAGCAGAAAAAAATTGCTTAATCCTTATTATAAGAAAAAGTAAAATAGGTCATCTACTACTAGAAAACGAGGTGGCAACGACGACAATAAGATGCTGGAAAATATTTCTTGACAATTCAAATTAAAAAAAAGAAACAACAACAAAAATTTAACCAAATTGCCAAAGATATCGAGTTCAGTTTGTATACCAGGTTAAAATTGAGGCCTATGATTAACTTAAGTTGGAATGAATGTTCCAGTGATCAAGATTTAGGTCTTTTCACTTATCATAAGAAAATCAATACAGTCGCCAAAATGTCCCCAACATGCTCGGAAATTAGAAGAGAAAACAAGTTTATACAAAGACGAGAAATTTTCAGTGGAAAAGTCAAGTAATGAATCAAAAACACAGTATATTGTGGCTACATACCGTTCCTTTTATGAAAATTCGTAATTCAATAACTATGAAAAAAGTTACGCGCCCACTGTGAATTCTTTCATCGTCGAAATTCAAATTAGGTCAAGGAGCAAAGCTAGAAGCATATATGACTGCACAATGTGCCTAATTTATTATATAAATGAGTAGGATAATTTCCGGAATCAACATGAAATAAGTTATGCTCTCACGTGTTGGAAAATATTTTCTCTTCTGGCAAAACTTTGGATCCTCAAGTACAAACATTGTGGAGCATCATACCTTTGCCATTAGAACCAATTTGTCAAATTAACAGATGAAAAAAAAAAAAATCCAATTCATTATGATACGATACAATCAACATGAACAAAAATCAAAATATGAAAATCAATATAAAAATATATAGAGAAGAGATTAGCATACCTTTGCCGTTAGAGCTTGAGAGGGAGAAATAACCTAGGAGTTATAGAATTATTGTAACTACAACAAATTAAATGTTTAGAAATTGGCCTTAGGTTT
Source organism: Fraxinus cuspidata (assembly GCA_903798385.1). Taxonomy (NCBI): domain Eukaryota; kingdom Viridiplantae; phylum Streptophyta; class Magnoliopsida; order Lamiales; family Oleaceae; genus Fraxinus; species Fraxinus cuspidata. Next base: position 15,519 of record CAIGRP010068651.1, read on the forward strand.
AAAGTTCGGATGGGTAATTGTCTAAGTGGGTATTAAGTTTAATTGAGTTGGGTATTGCATTTAATTGGGTTGGGGATGTATCTTGTTAATTAGGATGTATTTTTTTATTGGACCGGATAAAATATAAAAATAATTTATTTTCAAATTTAATTTTGTAAGCGATTTGATGATTTGAAATGGTTTGCAAAGATTGAAACATAAACCAAACCACTTCTAAGCAGTTTGATTCGGTTTAAAATCAAAACGTTGATAGATTCACGTGGATCCAAATCAACGGTTTCATAAAAACGATTTTGGTTCGATTTTGCGATTTGACAGTTTCTTTTTTCAGCCATAGTATTTTGTATATATATATGAAATTTAAGAGAGAGCAATTCTTGTGTTCTTCCAATTCCAAAGGATTTGGATCCCAAGAACATAATTATCACATCTCAAATCCTTCACATCAAACTATTGTACCAACTAGTTTTGGAAAAGAAAGGCAAAAAGGACATTAACCATTTTGGTGCTAAATGGTGCAAATTATGGTGTTGGGTCGGAGAGTGTTTGCACTTTGCACCAAATTTTTGGTGCAAAATGGTGAAATATGGTGTTTTGGTGTAAGGGTTGGATATCCCCTAACTGCCTGATTGGCGCAATACTCCTTACCTATTAGACATGGGTGCCCTACCTATTGGAATTGATGGAAAAAAATTCCCATTTGAAACTAGAAGTTTGTTTTACCCCCTACCGTTCATTTTCTGACGAATATACTTTCATATTTTTAAATAAAATAAAAAGAAGAAAAAAATTAATTGCAACTATAGCTCCAAAATTTTTTGTTTTGACTTGCTACTAGCAGTGCCACATGGCCGACTTAATGAAGTTGTGGCCCACTCTTGCTGAACCATCATCCATAGAAGACGAGGCCTACGTGATAATTTTCGAGGCTCGTTACTAATTCGAGGTGGGTATACCAAAGCATCCCAAGTCCGAAGCCCCACCTCCAGCTAGTGACGGCCCACGTGCAGAGATCTTAAATTTATTATAGAAATCTCATTTGAATGATTGATGTGACTTTTGTCAATAGGATATGAGAGCATTAAATGCTTTTGTAAAGCTAGGAAAGTCAACATGATAGCCAAGATTTGATGCTTTGGCCGAGGGGATGAGGCCACGTGTAATTTCATCTAATGGTTACCATTCCATTTGTAACACTATAAATACCCCCGCCATGTAACAATTGATGACTGATGTAACTTTAAACACTTGGAGCAACTTTTTTTACTCTTGGATATTGATTCACAATCTTTAGTATATGTTCATAACGATTGACTATTATTATACAATCGTATCCTGGATATCTCTCCGGAATCCAAATGGAAATGTCTCGTGTCATTGAGCTTCTGTTACGTCCAATTTCGAAGTGATCTCGACCGTTGATTGACCTTTACATCTTGGATCTAGCTTACGCATGCACGAGTGGGTCCGACATCTGTTGGCAGCATATTTTAAGGTCAACGATTGGCGCTGTATGTGTGAAACCACACTTTAATCGTGAACAACCCCATGGAAAATTTTTTTCGAGAGTAGTTCGAGCATCCCCTTGAAAAAGGATTTGTTCTGGAGAAAAGAATAAGAGGAAGCCCTAAAAGTTTCATTTCAGGATTTTAGTCTGGAAAAGAGATGAGCTTAGATGAAGACGCACCTCCTAGGCGTGTAACAGAAAGCGATGACGAAGTCCCTGCCACAGTCGCCCATACGGGACGGCGCCGACTTCACTACCATCACAGATGAGGTGGGATAAAGATGGAAGCCCAGCTCACTAGGGAAATCACCACCATGGCAGCCAACATGAGAAGCATTACCAATCAAAACCTCGCAATACAGGAGCTATTGAGGCAGATGCAAGGCCAATGAGGGCATTTGATTATCCTCTTTTGCATCCCAAGAACAATACCAGCAAGAAGATGAGGTACAAAGTCAGAGGGTCTGTTCTCCTAGGCACGCTAGGGGAGTTAGCCCTATTGAAAGAGAAGTGGAAGTTGACATTTCCTCCAATTATATATTTGGCCAACCCACCGAGGCCCCATTCAATATTGAGTATAACACCCCCCGAAATGTGAACTCGAAGCTAGACCTCAGAGATTCGTCAGTGTATTTGACAGAATTAGCCATGCGAATCCGAGGCCCAGGTGACCTCAACAACATGAAAATCCAGCACCTTGGAATAGGCCGCAGCCCCCCACCTTCGGAGACTTGAAAACCAGAGGAAAGGCAAGAATATGCCCCCTCACGTTGTCTCACTTAGAAATAGGCATCAAATGAGGGACGAGGAGGCTGGGAATCAAGCAAGTCCTTCTGCTCCACCACCCATTTATGAGGCAGATAAAAATTATGATTAAGATGGACCCCAACAATCTTGTCATTTAGATGATGACGATGATAATCTGCCTTTCTCGAAGGAATTGAGAAATGCCCAGGTTTTGAGCCACTATGTGATACCTAAAATACTAAAGTACGATGGGAGATGCGACCCGGATAAACACTTGAATAGCTATAAATGCAGAGCTTTCCACCTGACTCTTAGTGGAGCAGCTGAAATTTGGTACAGTAGGTTACCACTTGGGAGCATTCGGAGCTGGATAGAATTCAAGAACACCTTCCTGAAGAGATTCACGGTAAGCAAGGAAGGAGAGGCCTCCATTTAGCATCTTCAGTACATGACACAACATCTTGGGAAAACTTTGAAGAGTTTCCTATCTCGTTTTACCGACGAAATGACATATTGTGTTCAAGTTACCGATTGTGAGGCCCTATTAGCATTGCGAGAAGCCCTAAACACGAACACCTTGTGTTGGAGAGATGTTCAAAATCAAGACCTGACTATTACCTATGATGCGTTGCTAGAAATGATGAGGCGAGAGATTATCAAAGAAGAGTTAATCGACCATAGAAATAGGGCCAGTCAAGGCCTCCAGCCTCAGTAGAGGTAGCGTGGAAGATGGCCCACCTCCTATCTGATGGATCATCAATAGAACCAGGCTAGCAACGAAATCGCCCTTAACTCAAGACAGGCACTTGCCACAGCCACGCCACCTTAAACGCAGTGCCCACATTGGCCTACGAAAACGTCATACCCAAAACCAATGCTCAACAAACTGAACCAGCACAGTAGGCTCCCCGAAGGGAACGTGGCCGAGGATGAGGTTCAGGACCTATAGGTAGGCCAAACCTCCCCGAATACTGCACGTATCATCATTCCTATAGCCATGACACTGCAAACTACAGAGACATCTCCCACTACCCTAGGCGTGCAAGTCCTCGAAATGATCAACGAAACGATTCATGGTAGAGAAATTGGCCCCCACCTAGGCGTAACCAGCTACCTAGGTGTGAGGAGGCCACCTCCCACCGTTGGGATGTATCTCCCTAAAGGATGGGAGATTATGACGAGGAAAGAGTAGCAGAAGCGAGGAAGCCATCAGGTCCGCGCGGATAAAGTCCCCATCCATGAGATCGACACTATCTTTGGAGAACCATATGTTGGTGGGGAGACAAGGAACTCCCAGAGGAACTATGCCAGAGAAGCTAAGGTCCCCCGTTAACCAGTTATATAGTGAACAACAGTTCTCGAAGGAGTCATGTACCTTCCATTGTGTTCACTCAAGAAGTTGCAAAAGGAGTCCACTTCTCCCACTGTGATGCCCTTGTAGTAAAGGCCGTATGGCCTGAAATGGGCTGAAGTGGATGTTAGTGGACAATGGTAGCTCCGTTAACATCCTTTTCAGAACTACTTTTGACAAAATGATTTTGGATCACGAGTTAACCCCCATCGCTACCCCTTGTACGGCTTGATGGGGGATAGCATAATTTCGAGGGGAAAAATCACACTTGCAGTAGAGATGAGAGAGCCACCCCAATCGACTTTGAGCTTTATGGAGTTTTTGATAGTTGATAATAGGTTAGCCTATCATGGAATATTGGGAAGACTTGTATTGAAAGATATGGGAGCTATCACCTCCATCCACCCCTTGTGTATGAAATTTCCCATCGATCATGGAGTGACAATGGTAAAGGACGACCAAAGGGGAGCCCGAGAATGCTACCTAAATTCCATCAAAAAGGTAGAATCCAGGGATGTCAACATGGTAATAGCTGATATGGAAATGATTGACATCCCTAATGAAGTACCTATGCTCGATGAGATCGACCCTTGTATTGTCAAATTCGAATTCCAGACAGTCACAGTAGAATAGCAGGAAAATTTCTCTGTGGACCCCTTGAATCTTGCCAAGTTGTTACAGGGGGGAAGAGGCCTATTGCCGGAGATTAAAAAAAGGCTCAAAGACTTCTGAGTAGGAATCTGGACGTATTTGATTGGAGTCACGAGGATATGGTAGGCATTGGTCTTAAAAGTAATTGCCACCACTTGAAGGTTGACCCAAAAGCTCCCCCATATAGACATAAGAGGAGGGCCCTCAATTCAGAACGATATGAGGCCTTGAAGGAAGAAGTGCAAAAATTGATAAAAAATGGCTTCACTTGGGAGGCCCTATACCCGAAATGGATCTCCAGCCCGGTCTTGGTAAAAAAATATAGCGGAAAATGGAGGGTGTGTATTGACTCTTCTGACCTTAACAAGGAATAACCTAAGGACACTTTTTCTGTCCTTTGGATAGATCCGCGGGATACAAATTACTGAGCTTCATGGATGCCTATTTCAGCTATAATTAAATTCCCATGTACTTTGCTGATAAGGAGAACACTTCCTTTATCACGGATAGAGGCCTTTATTGCTACAAGATGATGCCCTTTGGGTTAAAGAATGCCAGAACAACTTACCAAAGCCTTGTTAACAAGATGTTCACCGACCTCTTTGGCAAGACGATTGAGGTCTATGTGGATGACATGCTCGTCAAGATTCTGAAAGCGGATGATCATATAACCTACTTGAATGATAGCTTTTGGATCCTGAGAAAATATCGGATGATGTTGAACCCCCTTAAGTGTGCATTCGGTGTTGCTTCAGGTAAATTCTTAGGGTATATGGTTAACCAAAGAGGCATAGAGGCAAATCCCGAGAAGATACGAGCACTGGTTGAGATGAGGTCTCCTCAAAAATCGTAGGAGGTACAAAGTCTAACTAGGCGTGTGGCCGCTCTAAGTCGCTTTATCTTAAAAGCCACCGACAAAATGTCTCCCAATCTTCAAGATTCTAAAGGAAGAAATAAATTTCAATGGACCGAGTAGTGTGAAGAGGCCTTCCAGGAGCTGAAAAAGTACCTAGAGCAGACCCATTTCTCTAAAAAACCAAGCCTGGAGAAGCCTTACAACTCTACTTGGCTATCTCAAATGAAGCCATTAGTATCGTACTTATTAGAGAAGAGGCACTACTTAGCTACCGGTTTACTACATTAGTAAGGCATTGCTAATGCCTAAAACCTGATACACAGATATGGAGAAGTTAACCTTGGCATTGATCACCGCATCAAGAAAGTTGAGGCCTTATTTCCAAGCCTATACGATACATGTGTTGACCAATTTCCCTCTTCGGTAAGTGCTTCAAAAGCCGATGCCTCGGTGAGACTATTGAAATGGGCAGTGGAGCTAAGCGAATTCGACGTCCTCTTCAAATCAAGGGCGGCCATCAAGGGTCGGGCCCTAGCGGATTTTGTGACAGAATTTGCCAACGTCCCTGAGGTAGAAGAAATTGAGGAGCCTATTGAGCCATCCATGTGGAATCTATTCGTGGATAGGTCGGCTGGAGATATGGGCTCAGGGGCGATGTCATCCTGGTAAGCCCCAAAGGTCACACATTGAATAGTACGGTGCGATTTGGATTTAAGGCCACCAACAACGCGGCTGAATATGTGGCACTGCTTGCCGGTCTTAGATTAGTGATATAAATGTAAGTGAGGAGATTATGCATCAACAGTGACTCCCAACTTATTGTTGGCCAGGTAAACGACAACTTCGCAATTGGGGTTAAGGGCGCGGCTGTATTCCTTCGGTTAGTAATGGACTTACTCCCATCTTTTGAAAAATTTGAGCTCGCTTAGATCCCACGTGTTGGGAACACCCATGTCGACACTCTATCAAAGTTGGCTAGTTGCAAGGACTCAGAGTTATTGACATAGTGCTAATTGAGAACCTTCTAAGGCCTTCCATCGTTACAAAAGAAGTGATGTAGGTGGAAGGGACTTCAACCTGGATGCAATCCCTTATAGCTTATCTCAAAGACTAGGTTCTTCCTGATAACAAAGAGGAGGCTTACAAGCTAAAGAGGAGGTTCGCTCATTTTGTGCTGATTGACAATATTCTCTATAAACAAGGGTTTTCGTCCCCCCTCATTCGATGTGTAGGAGGAGAAGAAGCTACCTACACACTTCGCAAAATCCATGAAGTTATTTGTGGCAATCACTCGAGAGGACTTGCGCTAGCACGAAAGGCACTGAGGTTGGGGTACTATTAGCCCACCTTAAAAAAAGATACCGTTCAGTTTGTACGAAAACGTGACAAATGTCAACGCTTTTCCCCTATTCAAAACAACCGTCTCAAGAGCTGGCAACTGTATCTAGCCCCTGACCTTTTGCTAAGTGGTATGTAGATCTCATAGGTTCCTTGCCTAATGGCAAATGATGTGCTAACTTTGTTATCGTTGCAATAGACTACTTCATGAAATGGGTTGAAGCCAAGCCTTTGACTAAGATCACAGAAACTAACACTTCCAAATTTTTGTAGAAGAACATTATATGCCAGTTTGGAATTTCCAATTCGATTGTGTTAGATAATGGGAAGCAATCTGATAACAGAAAAGTTAGGGACCTTTGTGAAGAACTCGAAATCAAAGAGCATTTCTCCACCCCCACCATCCCCAAGTCAATGGATAAGTCAAAGCTGTGACTAAAACTATAAAACATACTTTGAAAAGGAAGCTCAACACATCCAAAGGGGCCTGAGTTGATGAAGTGTCATAGGTGATATGGGCAATCCGAACTACCAGCAGAACTCCGACGAGAGAAACTCCTTTTTCAATGGCATACGGTGTCGAAGCTATGAGCCCGGTAGAGGTCGGATTACCCTCTCTATGCAGATTACATTTAAGTGAAATATCGAATTATGAGCTTAGAAGATGTGAGCTTGACTTCCTTGAGGAAAAAAGAGATGACTCCCAATTGAAATTGGCTGCATACCAAAGGAAGATGACCTAATATTATAATGCCAGGGTAAAGAAGAGGTCATTCTGGATGAATGACCTGGTGCTTCGGAGAGTGTTTTTATCCTTCAAAGAGCTAGGAGTAGGCACTTTGGGGCTAAATTATGAAGGACCATATCGCATCAATGAAGAAATTCGAGTTGACATTTATTTGATCAAAGACATCGATGGAAAGGTTCTACTCCATCCATGGAATGTCGAACACTTGAGGATGTATTGTCAGTAAATGTAATCAATAGCTGGAAGCCTTTACCCAACCTTTGCAAATAAATAAAACGTTTTTGCTTAAGGAAGTAAAGAACAAAATTTGTGAATAAGCCTTGGTGCCTTAGAGGAGAGGATCAGATCCCAAAGGGGATCGCCTTGTTTGAACTTTGAGGCATACTTCACATGCCTCGCCTTAGCGATATCGAAGGAGAAGATTTAGCCCCAAAAGGGGACTGTCTTGTTTGAACTTCGAGGCACACATCACATGCCTCCCTTGACGCTGAATGTCAAGGGAGAAGCCTTTGCATGGATGAACCATCCACCATGTGAAGAAGCGTGGGCACCTCAGAGGAGAGGATCAAATCCTAAAGGGGATCGTCTCGTCTGAACTCTGAGGCATACTTCACATTCCTCGCTTTGGCGATGCTGAATGCCAAGGGAGAAGCCTTTACATGGATGAACCATCCACTATGTGAAGAAGCGTGGACACCTCGAAAGAGAGGATTAGATCCTAAAAGGGATCATCTCATTTGAACTCTGAGGCGTACATCACAAGTCTTCCTTAACGAGGCTGAATGTCGTTAAAGAATATCATGAAGAAAAAGCAAAATGCTCCCAAAAACATCAAGTTAAAATCCTTTAGTTAAATTAAAATCCATTAGCTAAGTTATTCAACTATAGTTTCAGAAGATATGTGAAGTATTGACGAGCGGATAGTTAATTGTTACTTGAGTGGTTCGTTCAAGATTATTTAATTGATTGTCGAGGACGTCTTACTTGGAATAAAAATAGTGAAATAACAAGGAAGGCAATAAGACTTGAAAAAGCTTCAGTCATTAAAGAAACGTTTACACTTGAGGGCCTTAGCCATTACAAAATGTGAATATAAACTATGCTACTGTTGAGATAGTTGGGGTGCCAACACCTCATTGGTAGGTGGTAGGTATTTTAGTTGCTACTTGACCTAAAGCTTCTTCAGCAGGAGTTTCCTCTTGGTCGACTTCGTCTTCAGCAACTTCGTTAGCAGGGGTCTGAGGCACCTCATTCGTAAACTCCGCCCTCAATTCTGATGCGTCAAGTTCAGGGTAAAGCTCTTCCACCCTTCATACCACCTCAGCATAAGCGAACCTTCGCTAATATATGGTGAACTGCTGATACCCTTAAGTCAAATAGAAGTTAGCGATGTAATACTTGACTGCTTCTTCCCCAGGTTGAGCCTCAACTTCAGCCCTCTTTGCCGCATCCACATAGTACTTTATTTGGCCCTCTATTAATTGATTTGCATCCTTGTACCTAGCAAGCTCAAGGTTTACCTTCTCCAAAGCTTCAACCGTGAACTTCTAATGATTGTTTGAGGTCTTGACCTTCTTGGTTAAAGAGACTACTTCGCATTGAGACTCATAGACCTCATTTTTCAAAGCCTCTATTTTGGCAAAGGTAGAAGTTAGCTTCGCCTCATCTTCAGCTCGCTGCGCCCTCAGCAACTCAACTTCATAATGTATTCTCTTCATATCCTCCTCGGTACCCGCAAGTTTGTCCACCAAGGCTTTATTTCTTCGTTGAATGTCAGCTAAAACTTCTTGATATTCAAGGGCCACCCAAAGGCCCTGACACTTTGGCTTACTATTGCCGCAGTGAGGTCCACCACATCACAGGTGGACACATACATCTGCCACTGCTCCGTCCAAAATTTGTTGAAGTTCTCTGTGGCACTTCTAATTTTCGGTAGCAGCATCTCAACTACAACAGGGGCGATCTTGTCGTCCCGCCCCGCCAAAAATCTCCCAGATTTGCTTGGGGTCCTCTCCATTTGGCCCTTTTTAGTAGCCTTTGAGGCTGACGCTTCCTCCTTCTCAGCCTCTTCATTGGCCTTCTATACCTTCTTCACCTTTATCGCTTTCATCGTGGACTCAATGAGTTTCGACGGTGGGGAGGACATCCTTACTGGAGTAGGATACTGTGGTCCCAAACTTCACCGGAGCCCCACTGCTATGCACCAATTTTTGTTTCTTCTCGGCCCCTCTTCCACCTTTCCCTTGCCCTTATCACTTCGCTCAACCTAGGCCTTCCTTGGTGACTCCCCCTCAGCACCCTTCTCAGCATGCTCCTTGCTGAGGCGCTCCAACCTGTCCCTCACACTCTTGGCGCTTGAGGATGATGGCTTCAAGGTCTTACTGCCCATATCTATCATCGCCTTTAAAATGGTGGCCATATTTGGAGTGGGGTACTCCTTCTCCACAAACTTATCTACAAATACAAAAAAGAGGTTAAAAGCCCGTAAAAAGATAAAATGAAAGCAAGTGAAAGAGCTTCATACCCCTAGAAGCCATAAGTCCAAAATCTAAAAAATATCTGCTTTGATCGATGAGGTGGTCGAAGCTCCGAACCTTCAGGGATCGTTTATAAATGTCTTTAATTATTTCACACTCTGCCTAGTAGAGTTCGAAGCGTGAACCAGAATCTGCAGATAAGAGCAATTAGAATGAGGCACAAACAATAAATTGAAAGTGTGTAAAGCTAGGCACTCACGTGCTTCATAGTACTGGATTAGTATTGTGTAGGCTGGGACATTGTCTCCCTCCACTGCCACCTATCCCTATCCCAAAACCACATCCCCTTCCAGCCCTTTATGGAGGAAGGGAGTCCTACCATAAAGGGGGCATGAGTCCCTAGGGAGTGAGGTAATACCACCTCTTGGAGTCATCTTTCCCTAATATGCGAGACTTGAAAGATAGTTTGGAAAACATGCAGGGGCATGTCCTTGCCTAACAACACCTTCTTCCAAAGGAAGTAGGCCCCAACTAGTTGACTCCACCCATTTGGTAAAACTTGGTTCTCAACATTGCCCTAAAAAAGGGAGGTAGAGGTAGACGCATTTATGCTTTGAACAAGAATTATTGTTAAGCACCCATGCTCATGGGCCTCGGGCACTAGCATTTTTATGTAGTAAGGAATATAATATTTTTGCCTAAGTTCAGCAGTTTTGTGAAGGTCATGGAGGAAGGAATTTTTGCAGTCCCCCAACCCGCTTCGTAATTGATGGGTTCCTCACTCATATTGTACCATTCGTCTGACCCTCCAGACACTGACTCCCTCCCAAACCTAGCCACCGTAGCTACCCTCATGCCTCGACATCCATTAAAAAGTGCAGGAAAGTGGTGAAGAATTACAGAAACGATGAAGATTATTGAAATTGGTAAGAGTTGTGAAAATAATTTCTCAAGAAAATACCTAAAGGAGGCGAGTTCTAAAAATTCGCTGGAGGACGGAGAATGCCTGAAAAAGTTTAAAAATTTTGAAACACTTGAGAGGATTTGAATGATTTTGAAAAGGTAAAAGTTTCAAAATGACATGAGTTTTGGTTTTTATATTCAAGGGAAATCAATCCCAACCGTTGGATTGAGGCCCATCGCATCTGAAGTGTCCATTCCTTGTAACATCTGAACTGTAGAATCCAAAAGGTTTACTTTACCAATGCCTTAGATCAACTCATGAATATCATGCACCTGCCTAGGTGCGTAGGAGACTTCAACAACGCATGTAACCATCATTGCGCATTTAATGTAATAGTCATACGCGTATTGGAAGTTGTATCGCCTTAGATGTTTCTTCTCGAAAATATGCGAAACTATCAATTCATAGGCACCAATTTCAAGGGCAATCATTAGTAAAGTGAATTAGCCTCGGCGGTTCAGCATTTCTTGCCTTAGCTTCAAAATAAATTCAATTGTCTTCAAAGTAAATCAGCTTCGGCAGTTCAGCATTTATCTGCCTCAACCCCAATAAAATTCAGCAAATACTAAGAAGACAACTTTGACAGTTCAACATTTCTCTGCCATAGCTTCAAAATGAAATTCAGCTACCTTTATTCATTCATTAACCTCGGCAGTTAGGTATTCTTTATTTCGAGGTGAGCCAGTTCTAAGTCAACTATCAATTAGTACAATGAATTAGAAATTTTAAAAATTATTGTGATACCCAAGAGGGTACTCCGTTTATTTCTGAAGTCCACACATAACATAAATAATTACACATGGCCTTGGGGGACTATTGTTATGACTTGCTACTAGTAGTGCTACGTGGCTGACTTAGTGAAGTTGTGGACCCACTCTTGCCGAACCATTAGCCATAGAAGACGAGGCCCACGTGATAATTTTCGAGGCCCGTTACTAATCCGAGGTGGGCATGTTGAAGCATCCCAAGTCCGAGGCCCTACCCTCACCTAGTAACGGCCTACGTGCAAAGATCTTAAATTTATTATTGAAATCTTATTTGAATGATTGATGTGACTTTTGTAAAAAGTGTATTTGTGTCATGTCTTGTCAATAGGATATGAGAGCATTAAATTATTTTGTAAAGCTAGGAAAGTCTACATGATGGTTAGGATTTGATGCTTCGGCCGAGGGGATGAGGCCACGTGTAATTTCATCTAAGGGTCACCATTTCGTTTGTAACACTATAAATACCCCAACCTCGTAACAATTGAGGACTGATGTAACTTTAAACACTTGGATCAACTTCTTTTACTCTTTGTTATTGATTCGCAATCCTTTGTCTGGGTTCATAGCGATTGGCTAATATTATACTATCGTATCCCAAATATCTCGCGAAAACTTGAACGAAAATGTCTCGTGTCGTTGAGCTTCTTACATGTCCAATTTCGAAGTGATCTCGACCGTTGATCTGCCTTTATTTGTTGGATCTAGCTTGCGCATGCACGAGTGGGTTCGACATCTGTTGGTAGCATATTTTGAGGTCAACATTTTTCATAAAGTACAAATGAGTCCAAATAAAAAATTAAAAAAAATCAAAACTAAAAAAAAATCACTTCTTCTTCTTTCTTTCTCTCCTACCACCTGCACCACCGCAGTCACTGCCATCGTCACCGCCGTCGTAACATTGTACACAAATAAAAAAAGGGTTGCGCAAATTACATGTTTTAATACCTAGTACTATATTCCAAGAATTAAAATTCAATAACTTTTAGAGTAGTAAGAGATCTTCCAAAAAGTTTAGTTTTGTGCTAAATGTACTATAAAAAACAATGTGAGCCCACAAAGAAGGAATTAAATGAAGCTCCAAAATATAGAGCTTCTCATTCTTTTTTTCCTCTCCCTCTTCTTTACCGATGTTTTCAGTCTCTATAATTTCTTACAAATTAGATTGTGTCTTTCCGCGACACATTACTCTTTTTGACACGCTGAGTTTCTTGGTAACTGAATTAAATAGATTCTTGAGAGAACTCGTTTGTGTATTTGAATCAAGGATTCATGGTTCTCATTGTTCAAGTGATTCTGAGCCTCTAACGCTAAGATTAGTTCAGCTCTAGCTGCTCGTAACTTTTTTTAAGCTTCTTGTTTGACAATACCATATTCTTCTTCAATTCTTGATTCTTCTCTATGCAATATTGACAAATGAAAAGGATGGACTCTGTAAGCGGCAAAGAGAGAAATTAAGGAAATTCATGTCATGTGGTGGTGACGGCTGCGATGAGGACAACAACAGTAGTGGTGAATGGTAGTGGTAGGAGTAAAAGGAGGAAGATGAAGTGTTTTTTTTTTTAGTTTTGATTTTTTTAATTATTTATTTGGGACTCATTTGTACGTTTTTAAAAACTTTGGAACTATGAATGCAAGTAATACTTTATTTATTTATTTTTAAATAGGAAGATATATTCGTTATTTTACAGTTTTTTATTGAGAAAATGTTGGTAGGTGGTAAAACAAACTTCAAGTTTCAAATAGGGACCTTTTCGCCAATTCCTATAGATGTGGGGTTTTATGCACCATGTCTAATAGGTAGGGGGATTTTGCGGCCAATTAGCCGCAAAATGGTTAGAGACCTGAAAACTGTTGCAATTACAAAGGTTCTTCAAAACAAAAGGTACAATAACCATAAGCTACAAACCATACATCTTGTAGACCACCCTAATGTTGTGTTGTTAAATCACTGTTTCTCTTCAACAACTAAGAGGGATGAGTTGTACCTTAATTTCGTATTGGAGTATGTTAATGACTGTTCATCGGGTGATTACATTATAGCAAGATGAATGATGAGTGTATTTCACTCAATACCTTTGAAGCCACTTAATCTTGGTATTTTGTTTGTCTTTGAGAGTTTTAGAACGTTTCGATATGTTTGTTCATGTTGTTTTATAGGTAAGGTGACTTGGTGAAAACGGCGAGTTTTGGAACTTAAAATGGAGCCAAATTTGATAAGAGTGTGAATTGGAATGAAAGAGGATTGGAAGTATACAAAGGAAAGAAAGAAAAAGGCCATGTGATTAAAAAAATGGTTTAAGGCAGCAAATTGGCGCCCAGGTGCCACCAGTCGGTGCCTAGGCATCCGTGCATAATAGGAAAAAATTGCTGAAGATTAGTATCACAACATCAGCAAAGTGGCACCCTAGTGCCGCTTCTCAGATGAAATTACATGAAATTGGCGCCCTAGTGCCACCTACCTAGCTGGAAGGCACTAGCCACAACAGCATAATGGCGCCGCCTGATGGTAATTAGGGTTTGAAGAGTTCTTATTCGTTTTAAAAGTCTAATTCAACAAAAACTAATAGAAGAATTTGAGAAAACATAAATACAATAGGAGAGACTTTTTTTGGATGAGAATTCGACAAGGTAAGAGGTAAGAGATTAAGAAAGAGATTGAAGGCAACAATGCGAAGAAGATCAATTCAACTCCAAAACATTTTTATCCTTTTCTTCTCTATATGTTTTTGATTATGAATTTGATAGTTTCTCTTTCATCCATCATTAATTAATTCTTTTGTGTAGGGTTTAATGTAATCTATACTCGAGACTATGTTTTGATAATTTTTAGTTATTTCTTTGAGGTTTTCCATTAAACTTTCGATTAACTGGTGTTTGATTGAATGATTTGATTGTTTAAGTTTTGGCATTCGAGAGAGAACCTTAGACGTGATCATAGAATAACACAACTTAGATTTTATAGGTTTCGAGAGAAAGTAAAAACCCTTTGAAGTGATTCCACATAAGAACCATAAAACTTGATAATTTTCATATTTTTAATCTGGAATAGAGATATTGGAGCTGAATTCTAGGAATAATTTACGCGGCACTCGAGAGAGGTTGTAGAATTATATTAGGGTTCTTATAATCAAATTGGAAAAATCAAATTGGAGATAGTTAGAGAATTGAGAAAAATTTTGATAGTTACATGAAATTAAAACCTTAGGCTCTTCTTATATTGATTAATCCTAAAACTTGCATTAAAATCACTGAATTATTCAAGATTTCACACTAGATTTAGATAAATACATTGATCTTATAAATTCGATCATCTAAATAAAATAAGGGCTATTCTCATTACTGTACTTAGTAAGAATTTGATTTTAATCCCTATGAGTTCGACATCCTAACTTCACAGTTACATTACAAATCTTGAAAATCATACGCTTATGGTATAATCAGTGTAGAAAATATATAACAAGTTTTTGGCGTCGTTGTTGAGGATTGCTTGATTTTATCTTTACTAATATTAATACTAATTAGCCTTTATTTTAATTTGGACTTCTTTACTTTTAATAGTTTGCTTGTTTTGTTTCAGCTATTTATGTGAAGACCAAGGAGTTTTGAACTACTACCTTTTGATCCTGAAATCAAAAAAATATTCCAGAGATTAAGGGCTATAAGAAGAAACGAACTTGAAGCAATTGTAGCAAATGAAAACAATCAACAACGAGTTATTTGAGACTATGTTTGACCAATTGTCAATGACAACTACTCGAGTATTGCACAATAACTATTGTTGAAAGTAACTTTGAATTGAAGCATGGTAATGCAAATCAGTTTGGAGGATCTCCACTAGAAGATCCAAATCTTCATCTTGCTACTTTTTTGGAGATCTACGATACTATAAAATGAACGGTGTTATTGAAGATACCATTAGACTACGTTTGTTTTCTTTCTCCTTGGGTGTGCTAGCTGGTTTTATTACCCTATGGGCAGAAATGGTTCAGAAATTCCTTATCAAATTGTTTCCCCATTCCAAATCTGCTCAACTATGAAATGAGATTGGGAAATTTAAGTAAGTAGACTTTGAACCATTTTATGAGGCATGGGAGTGATTCAAGGAGTTACTTAAAAGATGTCCTCAACATGGTTATCAGAATTGGATGCAGGTTGAAATGGTTAAACACGAATTATAGTTGATGCTGCAGCAGCTGGTACCTTGATGTCTTAGACTGCAGATGATGCTCGCTCCTTGTTGGATAAAATAGTCACCAGTTATCAATTGCCAAGTGAGTGTTCGAGTGCAAAGAAGCTTGCTAGTCTTCATGAGTTGGATTTTATTACTACTGTTGAAGCTCACAAGTCATTGCTTACTAGCCAAATAGCTACATTAACTACACAAGGAAATCAACAAAAAAATAGATTCTGCATTAACTATATCAGGAGATTGAGATGGAGAATGAACATGTTCAATATGTGAACGACCAAAATTTCAACTAAAGAGGAAATAACTCATCAAATTACTACCATCCAGGGTTGGAAAGTCACGAGAACCTCTCTTATGATAACAATACGAATGTATTGCAACCTCCTCCTGAGTTCAATAATCAAGCTTTTGAGGAAAGGGCATCACTGGAAGATATCTTGTGAGCCTTTATTTTAGAGATTAGGGCGATATTCAATAAGGACGAGTCATGGTTGGACAACATTGAGACTCACATGACCAACATGGGGACTACAGTAAAATCTTTAGAGGTAAAGATAGGCCAGCTAGCTACTGCAATAATCTCTCAAACCATAGGAAAGTTTTCTAGTGATACCAAGGTAAACCCAATGGAACATTGCAATTCCATCATATTGAGAAGTGGTAATGAGATTGGAGAGAGCAAGCCTAAAAAGGGTGCAGTTTCTACATCGATTCTAAACAAAAGGTAGAAAAGTAGGTTGTAGAACAAGAAATCCAAGCAGGGGAAACAAGGAAGGCTCCCAAGCCTAAATCAATCTCATTCCTAGGTAATCCACCAATCTTGAAGCCACCACTGCCATATCTACAAAGATTATACCACAAGCGTATAGTGTCAAGTTTAGTAATATAAATGTGAAGTTAGGATGTCGATGCCACAAGGATTGAATATCAAATGTTATACTAAGTACTATAATTGAATATCCCTTATTTTATTTAGACAATAGAAATTGAGTATCAATGTCTTAAAATTAAAACTAAGGTGAACATTGTGACGAACTCAACGATTTTATGCAATTTAGAAGAATTAATCAATATGAGCAAGCCTAGTGTTATGATTTTTCGTATATGTTTCTTAATTATATAATTATCTCTTATTAAATTTTTTTAAGTTTATAAGCAGGAACCCTAATGTAATTCTACTCCATCTCTCGAGTGCCGAGTAAAAACTATTTCTGTAACTCAATTCCAATATCTCTATTCCGAATTAAAATCCAAGAACTATCAAGTTTTATGGTTCTTATGTGGAACAACTTTAAATGAATTATTATTTCTCTCGAAACCTATAATTTGCTAGGTTGTGTTACTCTAAGATCACAACTAAAAATCCATTTCTCGAGTGCCGAAACTTAAACAATCAAATCAATCAATTAATTGCCGGTTAATTGAAAGCATTAAATGTGAATAACACAAATAAACTAATTAGAAAATTTCAAAGAAACAACTATTAAATATCAAAACATAATCTCAAGTTAGATTAAATCAAACCCTAGATATTAGAATTAGTTCACGATGGATGAAATAGAAAACATCAAATTCATAACTAAGAAGATAGAGAAGAAGAGAAATAAAAACTTGTTTGGAGCTCGAATTAATTTTCTCGTTGTTGCCTTTGTTCTCTTGATTGATCTCTTTCTTCTTGCCTCATTAAAGTCTAGTTAGAAAGTGCCTCTCCAGTTGTATTTATGCCTTTTTGAAGTGCTAGACAGATTGGGATTGTTCTGGACTTTTTAGGACCAAGAAAACAACCCTACAGCTTACGACATAGCGCTCAAGCATTATACATGTAGCATCTAGGCGTCGTGTAAGAAAACTTCCTAGCGCCTTAGAGCCGAATCTCTGAAAATCTGTATTTTTTTTTGTTTGCAATGGGGGTGGAGCCTGGGTACCCAAATTCTATTTTTCTACTTTTTTTAGCCTTTTAGGTGGTACGTAGGGGCCATTGAGGAGTGCTTAAGCACTGCCTTTGGTGTTTTTCTTCAACTTAGCCACTTTCTTCACCTGTATTACATAGTTTCCAAGACATTTTCTTGCCATTTCACATTCCCATCATGTTTAGCTCCTTCAAACTCCATGATTAGCTCTTTTTCACCTTAATACCTAACCTATAAAATAACATTAACATGCACAACAAAATGTTCTAAAAACTCAATAAATCTAACAAATTTTCAAGTTAAATTGGTATTAAAAGCATGAGTGAAACACATTCATCACATTCTCCAAAAGAGCTCCCTTAGAAACTAACAGATCCACGCAGCTTTACAATTTCGTGTTCAATTGGCAGTTCTATCATTAAGAAAACACTATGTGATATAGGGGCTAGCATCAATTTAATGTCTTTCTCATTATTCAAGAAGTTAGATCTTAGAGAAGTGAGTCGACAACCATTACTTTGTAACGTTCACATAGAACTCTCACATACCCACGGGGGATCATTGAAGATATGTTAATTAAAATTGAGAAGTTCATGTTTTCAGCTGACTTTGTGGTGTTGGACATGGAGAAAGATGAAAAATACCATTAGTTGACCTCAAAAAATACGCCAACAAAATTCTTTTCACCTCCCCTCTACGTAGACATCACCTGCATACTAGAACACCCCATTAGGAGGCAAAGGTCATCGATGGAGAAAAAGAGAGTGCGAGAGAGAGAGAGAGAGAGAGAGAGAGAGAGAGAATGAATTTGGATAGGGCTAGAAATCATACCTTATTGGGAATGAAACTCACATATAAATAGGAAAATGTAAATGGGCCACGTGGATAATGGGCCGAGCCCAAAATGAAAATTATTTAATAAGCCCAATCCAATGAATAGTCGATACAACAAAATTTATAAGTATAACAATAGTCCCCCAAGTCTGAATCGTACATTTATGTGCAGATCAGACTTCAAAATATAAGCTGTCAAGTAATCGAGGTCTTACAGATTGCCTCATAAATATGAATAACTCAAATAAGCGAGGACTTACAAAATGTTTTGAAAATATGCATCGAACCCAAATATGTGAGGACTTACGAATTGCCTCGAAAATGTCTATGCAAGCCTGAATAAACGAGGGCTTACAGATTGCCTTGAAAGATGATGTATATAATTATTCAAATTTCGACAGCACCTTCTTTGTGATATGGACTAAACCAATTTATAGTACAACATAATATCTCCATTGCATATATAAGATGATTTTGGGGTCTATTTGCCCCTCAAATTACTCATGACAATAAAGTGAATAATGACATCAAATTTGTCAAGATATAATATGCAGAAAGCCTATCATGACCTGTATGTTTGTACAACTTAGTGTAATAGTAATCTATAGTAAAGCAACATGTTGATAATATAGATAACGTGACATACGTACTAACAGTTATGAAAATAGTGTCATGACATGCTAGCAATGATGTGGCATGCATATTGACAGCTAGATCAAGATTTATGATTTCACCGTTTGATACCATATATTCTATATTAATTCCACAGCTAGTTGTCACGTAATCAACATTTTCAACCTTCTTAAGTTATGGGGTCCAATGCTTGAGGCCGTTCCGCTGGAAAAATATCAAAATATTAGAGAAACCAACAGAACGGCACAAATGCCGTTACTATATATAAAATGGCGCTTGTGCCATTCTGTCTCTAAACACAATTACAAAGCACCACGACCCGTCTGAGCCACGATAATTGATAAGATGAATTCATTTAAGTTGCAGGATGGACATGCCACTTACAACATTCAGGAGATATACTCATTACTTAATTGACATGAAAAAATAAAACGACACAACTGTGATTACTATTTTGAAAATGGCACAAGTGTTGTTATAGCACCAGAGATGTTTTAGTGTAACAAAAAAACAGCATAACTGCCGTTATAGCTTCATCGAATCTAAGACAATGACAAAATCTCTCGTTCCAAACATTATATATAGTTTGCTTTTCAAAATGACAAAAGTAGTACATCGTAACATAACACCATCATCATTTTTCAATATTACAAAAGCAGTACATCGTAACACTATAAAAGCCGCATATGCGTCTTGTCTTCAACATTCCCTACATAACTCCATGTCCATTTGCCTTCTTCAGTCTTTTTAAACTCAACAAATTAGCATACATGTACCCATATCATTTCTACAGAATCCATAGCTGCAAATAAAATAAAAAAGATAAATAGTTTACTCAAGTATATATCAAAGTAATATAAAAATAGCTATCATATTTAAATTATCAAAGTAAGCACATTGTATTATCAAGAATGGACAGACCATAACAAATAATATTTGTATTGTCATTTTACATGGAAGATAACGACTGTAGTGTCGTTTTACACTACATAAAATCGCTGGAGTGTCGTTTTGTACTACAATTCATTCAATAGTTGCGGACACTACAGAAATACACCAACTATGAAAAAAATCAGCTAAAATATAATTTTATACTATATTCAATAATAAAAAGTCCAATGTACACGAGATTTTAAAAAATACCTTTTTTTTCTTCAAATATTATAGAGATTTCAATGTAGATAATATAGAAACCAAAATTCTTGTTCAAATGTTCAAAAGAATGCCATCTTTACCAACCAAGAATTAAGGAGTGGTCAAATACATCAACAAATGATATTTCCCCATTAAGGAGAAGAATTTCAAAGTTGTACCATTGATTTGGATTTGCTTCCACCGTCATAGTAGAAATCCAATTGAAGAAGATGAAAAAGATNTTTTTTTTTTTTTTAATTCTAAATCAAAGGCCATTTGTCCAAAATCATTGTGTTACCTGGCTATTTGGCCAAATTTCCCGAAGAAGTTATGTGTACCAGTCAGTGTCCCAAGAAAAGTGAAGTGCAGAGTTTTCTAGCAAAAAGTAATCTGTTGAAATTACCAGCTGCAAATAGTCTGCGGCCTGAAAAGGAACAAGCCACTGCAAGAATACATTTCAAAGATCCGGTAATGGATGTCTATGGTTGCTGGAGCTTTTAAGCTTGTTGCTATAATTTCAAATGGATGCCAGTAGCTACGACTTCGGCCCAAGATCTCATTAAACTTCTGATTTGTGAACTTGTAGCTATGACTTGTAAATTTTTTTTATTGAAATGGTATTGTCCTCAATCAACAAATAGCTTAACCTATTCACTTCGTTCTTGCATTATGAAACTATGATTGGGAAAGGCCGAAAAAGTCTATGTATAGCTTCTTGTTTCTAAGACTTAATATGTATTAGTTTTTTCTCTGATATCGTAGATGAAATGGAGCTAAGTTTAGAAAACATTGGGAGGTATTGCATATGTTGTTTTTATTAGCTTCAATGGGCCCTATGTTTAATTTAGAGGGAAAAACATATTGTATCCGCAATGTTGAATGAATTAAGTTATGGATCTCCAATTACAAGTGGTGATTTGGTTACTAGTATACTAAAAAAAATGCTAGGAACGCCGACCATCCTATAGCAAGGTATACTTTTCGTCACATAACTACGATGACTTACGGAGCTACATTAGTTTTTGTGAAGGTAAAATTCTAGTAGGTCTTTTTCCCTAGCCAATGTTACGAACGTATGTATTGGTAAAATACCATTAGAATTAGCTAGTTATTTTACTCACATCATGCTAAGTATTTTAGATGAGGAAGATTTTTTTTTTTTTTTTAACTTGCTTAGAGCATGATAAATACATTTTATACACTTATTTTGGATCGTTAAATGTGGTTAATTGTAATCAATTTTGATGACTTATGACTTAATTAGATATTAATTTTGTTTATTGGGTAAAACTTGAGGCAAATTGGGTGAATTTGAAGAAAGAAGCGAAAGTGGGCGAAAAGAAAGAATACAAAGTTCAGAACCAAATTGTAAATATTCAAATATTTGATTGAGACCACAAAACGACAAGTGAAGATTGTTAGTAGTCAATTGGATGCAATTAGAAAGTCAAAAAGGAATGAAATACAATAAGGAGTTTTCACAAATCAAATCTGGTTGAGGTGATGAATCCTATAGTTTATTTATTTTTATTCAAACTAGTAGTTTAGTCATTCTTGTTTTCTTGATTAATTTTTCATTACCTTTACATTATTTAATTGTTTGGTCATCAATTAGATAATTAGTTACTTATTGTAATGTTGGAATGTTGATAATAAATTTAAAACGCGGCAAAATTACACATTTGTAGTAGCTCTTAGGAATAACATTTATTGTGTGTTCAATCATATAAATAATCTAAAATTTAATGTATTCAAATCACTCGAGTTTGGGTTAGGAATAGATTCGGGTCGTGATTAGAATATAATTAATTTATCTTGAAATATATTAGCTTTATCGATTCACGAGAACTCATGATTCTGCCTAAATTACAAATTAAGAATTGAAATATATAGTAATGAGCATACTCCAAATCCAATACAATCATCCACAATTTGACACAAACCCTAATTTTACAACTTTCTTAGATTAAGTTAGAATAAGTATAAAATCAAATCTCTTTCATTTTACATAATTTGAATTCTATAAAAAAAAAACTAGTAAATTTGAATTGATATTTATTTCTCATGGAACGTTAACTATTCTCATCACTTCAATTAATTGTCAATGATTCTGTATGCTTGTGGGATTTTACCGAACAAGTTTTTGCGTCATTGTCGGGAATAAAGTGTTTAATTTGATTTTATTAGTTTATAGGATTCAAAATTATTTGTTTTTATTTGTTTTTATTTTGTTAATTTTGGCTACTCACCCTAATCTCTCTTGTGATTGATATTTTTCCATGTACTACTCGTTAGTATATGCAGGATTTTGATGATGGCAAATGAGTAAAATTTTTTAAATAAGTAATTGACATGGATAATGAGTATATGCTTATAGAAGACATATACAGTAAATTTTGTTATGGGTTTATTATACTGCTTGTATACATGCATTGATTCCTGGAAGTTCAAGCTTTTGTGGTTTAAATAATATTTAAGATGTCAAAAACTAGCAATTAACAAATCCAATAAAGGCTCATGCAAGTGGGAGTATATATATGCAGAAAAGCTTGTAGGAATTAGTGCATCCCTGTTGAACCAGGACTTGAAAAATATTATAATGAACTTGCCAAATTTGACAAAAACAAAATGCCTGTGGGAGATGGCATATAATGTGATGAATTTAAAAAGTGGGGATATAGCCCACTTGAAAAGATTTAAAGGAAATAATTGCCATTGCATGTGGATTCAAACTGCGAACCGGCCATTGAACCCGATGAGGTATCAATTATTGAAGAAGAGCATAAAGATGACGAAAAATTAATTACAAAGGAACCCAGCAAAGAAGTGGGAATTAATGAAGATGAAATTAACATATATTGTTTCAACTTCATCTATTGCCAAAAAATTGAATTTGTGATTAAGCTCAAAGTGAACGAAAAAGTCTACATAATTGATTTCGAATATGATGGAATAGTTAATTCATATTACATTGAAGGAGGCAATGTTAAGATTTGGAGAATCAACAAAAGGTATAGCAAAGTCAAAAGAAGTAAATTAATTAATGGAATAGTTAATGCATATCACATGGAAGGAGGCAAGGTTAAGATTTGGAAAATCAACAAAAGATGTAGCAAAGTCAAAATAATTAAATTAAGCAAGGCATCAAAAGCTTTCTTCAGAATTTCATGATGCAGATTGCCAAAATTAAGCTAATGACTATAAAAAGCACTTATAGGAAGGTAACCCAAGTTTCTCCTCTTTTATTTATTTTGCTTTCTAGAATATAAAATTAGTAAATTTTATTCCTTTTACTAGTATAGTAATTGTTATTCCTTTTAATAGTACTAGTTGTCTACCCGTACA
>CAIGRP010068654.1:0-19681 GCA_903798385.1 Fraxinus cuspidata
TCTTTCATTTTTTACGAATGCTTCTGAGAAAGGTTTCAATTTCATTTTTTCATCTTTGCAGATATGCCTGCGGCTGCGGTTGTTCATCTTTAGCTTTCACTTCATATTAATCAATGTTGAATAATTCTTCCTTCCTTTATTTGACTTCTTTTTTTACTTTCCACCAAGTCTCTTTAATCCAAGATCGTGTTTTCTAAACAATGACTGATAATTTTTTTTTATTTTTTTATTTTTAAATTTTGCTGAAGTTAAATTTTAATTACATATTTATTATTAGCAAAATTTTTTGTAAATTTTAAATGATATTTTTCTCATTCTCATTTTCAACCACACATTCTTCAATAAAATAATATTTTCCATCACATCAATAATTTTTCCTTCTTTTTCAACCACACATTCTTCAATAAAATAATATTTTCCATCAGATCAATAATTTTTCTTTTTTTTTCAACCACACATTCTCCATCAATCTATTATTACAGAATACATTTTTCCAAAATAATGTGACTCCAACACACTCATAATAATGTTCTGTTGTGCATTGGCTGGTCAGGTTTTAATTCATAAATGGATGGATCCTTAATTTTTTTCATTTGAATTGGTTCATATTCTTATACGAACATGCTATTTGTACAACCAAATGGTTGACATACAGGTTAACTGATACTCACAATAGGAGGACACTTTTTTATTTTGAATTTTTTAATCATGAGGGGCCGGCACGAATGTGAGAGGTTGTCAACCTCGATTGTCAACCTCTCATGTACAAATTGAATTTCCCATTCTTATAACTTCATTACAGCAGGGGAGATTTTGTAGTTCTCATAAGAAGTGATGATCAAATTTGACATAAATAATGGTTAGGAGTATTTTCTCCTTTTTTCCCTTACTTTTTGAGATTCTTTTCATTTGTTTGAATTTCTAATTCAAATTTCTCTCTTCCTCACTTTTGGATCTAAATACAGTTTTTGCATTGCTTTTCTTCCAAAATTTCTTTATGCTTTGACATTACAAAGAGATAAAATATAGATATTAAGTTTAGACTTCAATTTCTTCAATGTACGATAGTCTTCGTGTATGCACGATACAAACAACATTAAAAATTTTATTGTTCTTTGAAGACATATTTCCATACTCGAGTGCATCACAATACTGATGGGGACAAATAATGTCTAAAGGAAATCTTTTTATAAGGTGTCTTGACGTCGGTTGTGATGATTTTTGCATTATTACTTTTTTATACTAGTTTATAGAATATTCATATGTTCTATTTATTTTCTCAAAGTTCCTATAATCTCATATCAATAAGTGAAATATTAATCAAAGTTCCAAATCTTTTTGAATCCTCACCTCTTTCTACACCCTTTCCTATTTCGCTATCTCATCCATTGGCCTTTTTGTCCAAATCTTAGTTGCTCTTCGTCTACTCTACGGGTCTCGATTGAGTGTCAATCAAGTCCCTTCACTTTCATTTCGCTCTCAATATTTTATTTCCAAATCACCCTCTTTTATCTCATCAAAAGACATGTTTGAAATTACTTACCAATAAATGGCACTAACTTATGATTAAGTATTTTTGAAAGAAGATAATTCGAATTCAATAATATAATTATTGGTGTGATTGAAAATTAGATTTTTAGCCCATGTTTAACACGCATTCTTTCAAAATACATTTGTTCAAAACTCATTTTCAACCACACATTTTTCAATAAAATAATATTTTCCACCACATCAATAAATTTTCCTTACTTTTTAACCATATATTTCTCTTCATATCACTATTTAAAATACATTCTTTCTTCAATAATATCCATCAAATACACTCTAATTTTGATAAAATTTAATGAAATGTGTAATTAGAAAGTTGATAAAAGTTAAGAGTTCAACGAAATATATAACTTTTTATAACTTTTAAAATGACAGAAGTGCTGACATAATTTATTCCAACAAAAAATTTAACTTCCGTCTAGACATTCTGTTGTTTTTTTGTTGCTCTTGATTGTTAATTAAGAGATGCCAAAGTTGAAAGGGACCTAAATTTCGACAATCAATTATTTGGTCCTCGACTACATTACTAGGTAGCATCCTCGGAACGAACTTTTCTTAGTGAAAAAATGCTTGTTAGTGACCCTAAGATTCCTTCAAACTGAAAGGAATATTAGTTCAAAAATTATCTCTATGTCCTGGTTTCCATGACTAGGGAAGTTTTCGTAGTAACGGAATTTTCGCATCGGGTTTTTATAAGTTTTAAACATAATTTATTGAAGTATTAGAATAGACAAATATTATGTGTTCATATTAATAATTTGATGGTGCTATCTTCGCAATGGTCAGGGCAAGAAGTAGATGAAGTTGGATAAAATCGAGTTGAACTCTAGGTCAAAGAAACAAGTTGGAGAAATCGCAACAACTCTCTATAGAAGATCAAAACAAATCCGATGATGAAGATGTTTCATAAAGACTTGAAAATAATAACTATGGGGATTGATTTCATGGCACATGTTTTCGCTTTACTTAAACAATATTTGCTCTCGCTCCAGTGATGCACACGGGTAAGCAAAGAAGTCTCCGGGATACAATGGAACCCCAATGTGGTGTCAACGTCGTGCAGCAATAAAGACAACCCTAAACACAAGGGAGATAAAAAGCCAATATAAAGAGGCTCATATTATGCAGAAAAAATATAGTTTTAAGGAGAAAGATGGAGGAGAATTATATAATTCCATATATTTGCATGTCTCACGTATGAAATCAACAATCTTATTTATAGATAATTAAACAACTACTTTCAAGGGTTATCCTTCACAAGAGTTGCAACATTATGTATTGTACGTTCAATAATTGAATTAGGACACCAAAAAATCGAACAAAAACATAAACAAGGATTAAAGTACTTGTTTTAGACAGAATCGGGTGCGCTTACCCCATGACCATGGTGCTTGGACGGTCACCCACGTAGGCATGTAGGAAACCTACATGCTATCCTCCCCCGGAGCCTAACCTAGCCCGAGATGATCCCACCTCATACTTCACAAACTCAAAACCTACCACGAACATTCCTTTACTCTTGAAAACTCATAAACGCATTCGCCAATAGACTTGGGACAAAGGGGTGTTCAATACATTGCACAAAAATTCAGCATACCGAAGTAGCTCTTAGCTGAATAAAAGGCTACAAGAGTACTTTGTTGCTCTTGCATGGGCAGATAGCAATTGGACGAAGTTTTGTTTTTTTCCTTGAAGGTTGGTCCAAGGAAATAGACCAGGAAAGTCATTTCTCAAAATTCCGCCCGGAAAAAAGTGATCCGAAAGAGGCAGGCACGTCAAAAAAACATTATTTTAAAATTCTCCAACATAATTATCTACTCAATGATGAAATTTCGAGACCCTTGTAAGGGCTTTTTGGATTTCTCAATTTTAGCTAACTAAAACATCCAAGAAGGTTGTCAAAAGGAGAAATCAAATCAGCACAGCAAGCAAGAGCGGATTGGGAAATACATGTTGGTGGGGGTATGTCTTGATGTTAGAATTAGACTGTGACCCAAATTCTTGTTGAGTATTTGATTGAAAATACTGTTGGAGGAATATTGGGAGTTTGTAGTAGACTTGAAAATATCTTCAAGGAGTCCAAGGTGAATTTGATTCATATTTCATTCCAAATTTTCCATTATTTGTTTTACCAATGTATTGTGATTTGACATTATATTAAATTCTCCTAGTATGTTAGTGATTCTTTGATTATAAATATGTGATTACAACACATATTGGAATTGACCAATTTTCCAATTAATTATTGATCCAAAGAGATCCTTTGTAACTCCTTACTATTGATTATAGTGAATTCTCTGCCTTTACCCGTGGTTTTCTTGGATTTGGGTTTCCACGTTAAATCTTGTTTTCTTTGTGAACTATTATTTTCATATTGCTCATATTATTCATATTATTCTTGTTTTTAATTTATTCGGTGGATTCTTAACAAGTGGTATCAGACTTGAAGGTTTCTTAAAGGTTCATAAGAGGTTCAAATTGGTTATTAAAGCAAGGTTTGAACAAGGTCGATTGTTTCGGGGATGGCTATTATGAAATTTGAGATTTTGCTTTTGGATCGCAAAGTAGATTCTCTTTGCGGCAGATCAAGATGCAAGCGTTCTTGCTCAACTAGATATTAATAATGCTTTGTTAGGGATAGATAGAATGCCCGCAATAATGACTGCGACGGAGAAGCAATAGAAGGATCGGAAAAGCTCTATCACTTATACATCTTCATTTTTCTAATCAAATTCTTCAAGATGTGGTAAAGGAGAAAAATGCAGCTAGGTTGTGGTTAAAATTTGAGTAGGTTTGTATGACAAAGACCTTGGCAAAAAAGTTACACTTGAAGTAGGACTTGTATTCTCATTGCTTCATGGAATGTGGATCTTTGGAAGATCATCTATCGATATTCAAGGAAATCGTCACAAATTTGAAGACTATGGAGGTATGAAGACAATTTAGGGTTGGTATTGTTATGTTTGTTACCACCTTCATATGTGACTTTTAGAGATATCATTCTCTGTAGTTGGGATACTCTTACTATTGATGAGGTATCTAAGGAAAAGATGAAGCATCTGGTAGTTGATTCTAAGGCCCAAACAGAGGGTCTTGTTATTCTCAAGAGGAAGANTTAGAGATATCATTCTCTATAGTCGGGATACGTTTACTATTGACAAGGGATATGATGTGTTTTATTTTAAGGAGAAGATGAAGCATCTGATCGTCGATTATAAGGCCAATGTGAGCCCTCCAGTGTGATTATTGTGAACTCCCTTCAAGATGTGGTAAAAGAGAAAAGTGCAGCTAGGTTGTGGTTAAAATTGGAGTAGCTTTGTATGACAAAAGAATATGACAAATAAGTTACACTTGAAGTAGCACTTGTATTCTCATCGCTTCAAGGAATGTAGATCTTTGGAAGATCATCTATTGATATTCAAGGAAATCGTCACGGATTTAAAGACTATGGAAGTATGAAGACAATTTAGGGTTGATATTGGTATGTTCCTTACCGCCTTCATATGTGACTTTTAGAGAGAGATATCATTTTCTATATTTGGGATACTCTTACTATTGATGAGGGATATGATGTACTTTATTTTAAGGAGAAGATGAAGCATCTGATCGTCGATTATAAGGCCAACGCAAATCCTCCAGTGTGATTGTTGTGAACTCCCTCATGGATCTCGCAGAGGATATATGTAGCTTCCTCTCCTCCGACGTATCGAATGAGGGATATGGAAAATTGGCCGCCCTTTTGCTGAGTTTGTGAGCCTCGTCTTTGTCATCAGGAAATACTGTAATTTTTAGGAAGCTACTATAGGTTGCATCCATGTAGGCGTCCCTCATACCCACATTACCTCTTTCACCTTTGCAGTGCAGGGCTCTGAGAAGTGTTCAATTGGCACAAGCGTTAGTAGCTTCGAGTCCTTGATACTAGCCAGCTTGGATAAGGCATTGGCATAGGAGTTTTCCATGCGTGGGATTTGAGCTAACTCAAATTTTTTAAAGGATGAAAGCAGAATCATTACCAGTTTGAGGTACGCGAACATGCCCTTGTCCACTATCGTGAAATTGCCATTAACTTGACTGACTATTAATTGGGAATCACAATTGATGAACAACCACTTCACTTGTATTTCCTTCTCCAACCTAAGGCCGGATAGTAACGCCTCATATTCAGCAGTGTTGTTGGTATCTTTAAATGTAAACGTCACCGCGCAATTCAACTTATGTCCCTCGGGGCTAACTAGGACTACACCCATCCCTGAGCCCGTCTCTCCAGACTAACCATCCACATGGGAGATTTCGTGGGCTCCATTATTTTCTATATTTTTGGGACATTGATAAATTCTGCCACGAAGTCCGAAAGGGCTTGGTTTTTTATAAAAGTTCTTGTTTTGAAGACAATATCAAACTTGCTAAGCTCTATTGCCCATTTTAGCAACCTTCCCGGAGCGTCGGGTTTCTAAAGCATTTATTTGGATGGGAAGTTTGTTAACACAAAAAGTTTCTACCACCAAGAATGTCTTACTCATGTAATAAACGAGCTGTTGGAGGATACCTTCTTCTGTTATGAGAATCGAGCTAATGGCTTCATTGGAAACTGTCTAATAGATTTGAAGGGCCTTTCCGGCCTTGGACTTTGAGAAGATGGGGCTTGCTCTATGAGCTTTTTCAATTCCGGGAAGGCCTTTTCACACCCATCCGTTCACTAGAACTTCTTACCCCCTTTTAAGATCTTAAAGAAATGGAGGCATTTGTCAGTGCCCTTCAAGATGAAACAGTTCAAAGTTGCTACACGCCCTGTTAAGATTTGCACCTCATTTAGTTTTTGAGGGGGCCTCATCTCGACCAATGCAAGATCTTTTTTATTTTTTTTTGGATTAGCCTCTGTGCCCCTCTAGTTGATCAAATATCCTAGGAATTTGCCAGAGGCAACACCGAACGTGCACTTAAGGGGATTCAACCTTATCTTGTTTCTCCGTAGAACTTGGAAAGTTTTGTCGAGGTGCATTACAAGGTCATTTGCCTTCAAACTCTTCACGAACATGTCAACTACATAGACATCCATTCTTTTGCCAATAAGGTCAACAAACATTTTGCTAACAAGTCTCTAATAGGTAGCCCCGACATTTTCAACAAATAGCATTTAACAATAAAGGTTTATCAGTGATGAGAGATATATATTCTTCGTTCACTGGTAAATAAAAATTTGATTATAGCTTGAGTAAACATCTATGAAACTCAAGAGTTAGTGCCCAGCAATGGAGTCCACAAGTTGGTCTATCTTTGGAAGATGAAACATGTCATTAAGACAAGTTTGGTTGAGGTTGGAAAAGTCGATCTACACCCTCCATTTTACCATTATGATATTCTTTACTAAAACTAGGTTAGAGACCTATTTCAGGTAAGTGACCTCGCTGATGAATCCATTGTCTATCAGCTTTTGCATTTATTCATTCAGGGTCTCATACCTTTTCGAGTAGAGGGCCCTTATCATCTGTTTATGCGGGACAACTATATGATCAATTTTAAGGTGGTGACAATTGATCGTAGGATCAATGATCACCATGTCCTCATGCCTCCATGCAAAGATATCAAGATTTCTGAACAAGACGTCCTCGAGTCTTTCTTTGGTCTCTGGTAGCAGGCTTTTTGACATCTGTAAAGCCTTGGTGGGGTCTTGAGGGTCTACCAGAAAACTTTCCAGCTCTTCTACTGGAGCTGTTTAGGATTTGGATTCAATAACATGAGGGGTCCACTTCATGAAGCGCCATCCGTCATCTCAATGTCTTCCTCTTCTGGGGTATCTATAATATCAACGTCCAATAGCACCATATTGACATCCCTGGGTTCAGCCTTCCTTATCGAGCACTCACACGCTCATATTTGATCAACACTAACTATGGAAATTCAATTCTTAGTAGAGAATTTCATACACAGGTATTGAATGGAGGTGATAGCTAGTAATGGTAATGGGTCGAGTCGAGCTGGCTTCGCCTACAAGCACTAGCTGGAGTTTTTTTTTGTTCACATTTTTTAAGAGCCTACAAGCTGACATGAACTTTAGGCTCACGAGTCGTTCCCACGAGCCGTGCGCAAGCTTAACGAGTCGAGCTTTGGGATAGGGCTCGTCCCAAAAGGAGCCTGAGCAGTCCATGGGCCGAGCTTTGACGAGCTGAGTTGACGAGCTATTCGGCTCTTTTGCCATCCCTAGTGATAGCTTATAAATCTCTTAGGGTGGGTCTACCTTGTACCCCATGGTAGGTAGACCTGTTATCTACTACTAATAATTGCATGAAGTTTAGATTTGTCTAGGGTGATTTTCCCATTTCCACTACAAGGGTTATTTTTTCCCTTAGGATGTTGTTGCCAATGAAACCGTATGAGGGGTGGTAATGAGTATCAATTCATGATCGACGATCATTTTATCAAAAGCAGCTACAAAGAGGATGTTGACGGAACTGCCATTATCTACTATTATCTGTTTCAGCCTATTACGAAACACTACTGCCTTTACCACTAGGGCGTCACAATGGGAAAATGCACACGTCTTCCTGGGTGAAAGTAATTGGTGGTAGTTACATTCGGGAACTGCTATCTTCTATGTAGCTAGCCAGTGTGGGGTTCATTGGCCTTCTAGCATAATTCTTTTGGGAACTCCTTGTGTTGCAGCTAACGTAGAGTCCTCCAAAAATCGTGTTAATTTCGTAGATGTTATATCTTTCATATTGCCCGGGGGTCCTTACGCTATCGTTGTCCTTTCTTGGGTATCTCCCTATCACGCTCACTCATCCGCCGCAGGAATGGCTCCTAGTGGTAGGGTCTAAGCCTCATCGTGTCTAGGTCTCTTTTCATGCCTAGGTAGGGACAAGTTCTTAGGAGGAGGCGATCGCCAGTTTGGTCGTTCTAAAGATTGACCTGCCTAGGATGTTGGGCTCTAACTCTACAGTCTATTGTGTCATGATTGTAGGAATGATGGTAAGTACAATATTGAGGGGTGCTCAGCCTTTTTCTAGTCCAAACCTCATCATTTGCTTGTTCCTCTTTGGGGACCCATGTCTAGACCCAGTTTGTTACATGTTAGTGTCAAGGGTTACATCTTTGTAAGCCATCATAGGTACTGCTTTTAATGTAGCTGTGGCAAGTTCTTGCCCAGAGTTGGAAATGGTCTCATGACTGGCTTGGTTCCAATTGGTGGTCCATTACATGAGAGGTGGGTCCTCTCACACGCTGTCTTTGAGGGGGTAAAAGACCCCTGCTAGTTCTGTTTTGGTGATCGATCAACTCCTCATTGATGACTTCGCGACTCAACAATTCCAACAGGGCATCGAGCTGGTGGGGTCTTGATTCTGCACATCCCTCCAGAAGAGAGTGTTCATGTTTAGCCCATCTCGTAACACGGACAACGCTCCCAATCAAAAACTTGCACAGAATAAGTCATCTCATCGGTAAAGCAGGCTAATAAACTCTTCAAAGTCTTCCCAGGCTATCGTCTCATGTCATAAAGGCATTGGTTATGAGCATCTCCTTCTTTACTTACTGCGAACCTTTTCAGGAATGTACTTTTAAATTCTGGCAAACTTCTAATACTCCACGGGGATAATCTACCGTACCAAATTTCAACTGCTCCACTTAAAATCAAATGGAAAACCTTGTATGTGAAGGCGGGGCAGGCGCCTCTTGGGCGCATGTGCATTTTGTAGATACTTTGGTATCTTGGCGGCACATAGTGACTTGAGATATGAGCATTTCTCAGTTCTTGCGAAAAAGGCATATTTTTGTCATCGTTATCAAGTTCACAAGACCTTTAAGGTTCGTTCGATTCGTCATCTTCACAAGCTTGGTATTTGGCAGATGAGATAGGCTGCTGATCCCTCACCATTTCCTCCTTCATGTAGCTTCTATTTGTAGGGAGAGCAACTCATGGAGCTTGTCTTTGCTTCTCCTCCGGTCATCTCGCCGTAAGAGGTGGTGGTTGTGGCCTATTTCTAGGTGCTGGAGGTAGCGGGATGGCCTGTGCCTAGTATTTGCCAACTAAATCTATCAAAGACACTAATAGAAATTTGTGGCATATGATCTGGCTCATATTCTAAGGAAAACTTATCTTTCATGTCTACATGGGCCTCGATGGGTCGGCCAAACGCATAGTTCGAAGAGATGTTGACTCTCATTTCCCTTTCGAGGTGGCTGACTTTTCTAGCCTACACCGGAGATAAGGCCTTCTGACTTTGGACTTCATCGTCACGCGAATAGTATCCTTGTGGTGTATAAGGGAAAATTGGCGGTCCTCCCCGAA
Organism: Fraxinus cuspidata; assembly: GCA_903798385.1. Lineage (NCBI taxonomy): Eukaryota > Viridiplantae > Streptophyta > Magnoliopsida > Lamiales > Oleaceae > Fraxinus > Fraxinus cuspidata. The sequence goes on from CAIGRP010068654.1 coordinate 9,833, forward strand.
TTTGCATTTGCATGAGAAGTTCTTGCATAACCATATTTTGGTAAGTGATATTTCTTATATTAGCGGCCATTGTTGCTATCTCCCATGTGAGTTGGTCAGCCACTCTCATTTCAGCTTGCCTATGATGGTGGTGGGGTTGCTTGGGGGATCTTTTTATTCGGGCTTTCTCTCACCCTCCTGGGAGTGACATCATGGTCTAAACTCATTTTTTCCTAAGCTAAATTCTTAGATTTTTTCTAACTTCTAGGACTTCCACTTGATTTTTTTTTTCAAGAACAAATTATTTTTCAAGTGGAATGCCCAATAACTTTCGGACAAACTTTGTCCACAAAAATGTTTGTGGTTGTAGTGGCGACTTCCCACAAACGGCGTCAATCTACTGACATCATTTTTTGGTACTGTTAACATGGTCAATAGATATCAGGTCAACTCGCATCCATGCAAGCTAATTACACCACGTTTGGACAGATTAATAGTCAACGATATTTCGAGTTTAAATGGGGAATAAGATTTATAATGTGAGACAAAAGTGTTCAGGTGGCTGCAAGATATATGAGCGAAATCACATGACAAGAAAAAAATCAACACTGTACAAACTAAAAGCCAAAATCAAATATCTAACTTTATCAACTCATGAGAGGATGACGTTTAACTCAAAATAGATGTATTTGCACCCCTAATGACACTAGGGTGAAATATTTATTGTGTTACATAGTGTCCATTGGATGAGGAGACACGTGGTTTAATCTCCTTAACTGAAGCATCTTATCCTATGTGTCAATTCGAACACTACTAGGATGTGGCACATTTAGTGCTTTTAAAAGGATGCAGCCACCCTACAACTTATATTGACAATACTTAAAACATTTTTCTCATTACAGGATTCACATCGATCGTTCGAACAAGATGATATCAATTTAGAATCTTCAAAGGAGGCGAGTCATTACTTGTTGTGGTAGGGCTTCTAATTTAGCCTCATTGAGCATCATGACTTCGACAAGAGGGCTTCGGTAGGTCCATTGCACTCCACGTGGGATGCCGTGTAGGCTTCACGTGAGAGCCTCAGTGGTGAGGAGTAACACGATCCTTGTAGAAAAGGATAGGGAGTGAAACAATACATTCAATTTTGTGGGACTGTTAAAGCTTTTAGATAATTCTTTGAGTTTGGCTCTCCATTTTAATATGCCTAATGGGCTTAGGCCTTTTTCTAGAACTGTGTACTTCAACTTCGTCTTATGTCATTTTTATTTATAATTGTGTGGAATCTTGTTATGTACTCGTTTTCTCAAAAAGAAAAAGGAAAACTGCAGCCAATTCAGTAAATAATACTAGTAATAAATTGATTTTTCACTTCCAATTTGAATATATATTTTGACTTTATTAGTTACATAGTCATATTCCAATCTGTAGAGCATATTTAAACTTCAACTCAATCTTAAGCTTAATTTAACAAGAAAACTAAGAAAAGTTGCTTTCAACAACAAAATTGGCCAGCTGTGATGGGACCAAGGAATCCCATAATTTCTCTCATTTAAACAAAACAAACTACGGTAGCTTGCACATCTTGTAGTTGCACGTGAAGTTCAAATAATCGACTTTAAATAGACTACAAATAAAATTCAATTTTTTTTTAATTATCGTCCTCTAAACAAGACAAACTAATCTTTTTAATAGGGAAGATTAAATAATACACAAAGTTAAAATCTTTTTAATTTATTATCTAATCATGTCGAGTACAACGTATCAAATATATACATAATAATGTGGCATAATCTACGAAAATTTCAACGCCCTGTCCCTTTTGCTACTTCTGACACTCCAAGATTTCTATGCATTATCTGGATTATGTTTTTTCCATCCAATCATGAACAAAAATTTACTTTGGAATATAAATATTCTCTCCTCTTTTACTTTCTTTAATGAGTGAAAAATGGGAAGGCAACCTTGTTGTCGAAAATCAACTAGCATGATCAAATAAATAAATAAAACAATCAGAAAATAGGAATTGAGTAGAGAGAGAAGAAGCAAGATATGTCCAATTAAATCTCCTTAAGACATGTTTCGATCGTGCACTAGAGCCAACGGGATATATCGAAAGTCTATCTTCCAAGATATAATGCTCCATCCAAATTCAGTCTTACGCTATATTAACATTAACCGTCGAACCAAAGTATGAATAATACCATTCTTGTGGGAAATAAAAACTCAAACTTCTAATTGCTCAGAACTAATTTGAATAGAGTTTTTGCTCAAAAATAATTTTGACAGAATTTTGAAAGATGAAAATTTAGAAACCAATTAACACAGAATTGATTTGGTGTGAAAAATCGGATCTAGGAGGTTATATGTTTAGATTTCTAAGCCCCTGTTTGAGCCTACATTCTTTAAAAACTTATTTTTTTCAAACTCATTTTCAATTACACATTTTTTAATAACATAATTGTATATGTAGATCTAAATATATATTTTTTCCAATTTTATAACCACATATTCTTCAAAAATCGTACTAGAAATCTATTCTTCCAACAAAAGGGGGCTCAAACAAACCCTAAGGATGTGTGTTGATTGCAAGCATGAAACTTGCATGAAAAATTATTAAATAAATCTGTTTGATTAGTTAAATTTTCAGCTTAAAAAATATTGTCCTTGTCTATCTTTATTGGTTAGTGGATGAGAGAAAGGTGGTAGATGAGAGAGAGAGTGTGTGAATTAGCTCGAAAATAAAAATATGTCCATCCCTAAAGAAAACAATTTCCTTATTTGGAGGAAAATATGATAATATAGAATTTTTGAAAAATATTTTTCACGAAAAAAATATTATCAATCACACACTCCAAAAATAGAAATTTGGGTGGAAAAATAACATTTTTCATGAAAAATAAAGTCAATCAAACACATCATAAATATCATTTCTAAATGGGTGCAACATTTGATATGAACAATTTAAGCCATCGAATTGCACCTTTTTCATATTTTAATGTGATTTGATGGTCTAAATTAAGCTTTAGAATAAATGTTTTTTTCCAACCAATTTTGAACAATCATAATACCACGCAGATGCTATGCGTGCATTACATGCACAATGTCGTCATGCCACCCTCCACGTGTGTTCCACATCAAATGCCAACTTATATAGCCACCATGTGCCGCGTCATCGAACTGTGGTTCTATTTGTAAAATTGAAGTGTAAAGTGCACCCTTTGCAATGTACGTGGGCTAGGTAGAATAGTGGCGCACCACCCTAGGAGTGGCTAGCTTTGAAGGCCCTTTCCGAGAAAATGAATATGGCATGTCAACTGTCTTGCTCGATTCATTGCCATGGTTGAAAGCATGCATGATTTCCAAGCTATGCACTGATTCAAGTGGGATGAAGCAACGAATGATACATTGGTTGAGTTGCATATGATAGTTATGATTTTTCCTCCTGAAATGACAAAGTTTCTAGGTTTATAAACTTGTTGGGCATTTTTATGTATATGTAGGGTTATTACCTTCTTTGGGTCTATTTAATTTTTATGCGATTAAATGGTTTTTAAAAAATAAATGCTAAAATCTTAACACTTTTAAACTTGTTGATAAGTGCATTTTTGTGAATTTATTCAGGTCACATTACTAAGCTCTTATGTCATTTTAATATTGGATTTTACTTAATTTGGGTTAATTTTATCTTATTTCAGTTTTGGACTCATTCCTAAGCAATTGGAAAAGAAAGAATGATGAATTGACCAATGGATAAAAGTTTGGGGACTAATATGCATTTAAGTAAAACTGAAATATTAAAATCGAAGTAATTTAATGTGGAGAACCAGGATGGAAGAATTTTGGACTCATTCTTAAGCAATTGGAAAAGAAAGAATGATGAATTGACCAATGGATAAAAGTTTGGGGACTAATATGCATTTAAGTAAAACTGAAATATTAAAATCGAAGTAATTTAATGTGGAGAACCAGGATGGAAGAATGAAAGAAGAAAATGGCTAAAAGGAAAATTCGAAAAGTTTTTATAATGGCGTAGCCGTCCAATTATATAGGTCGAACGGCAGCCAGGCCCTTAAACTTAATAATAGGGGCTACTTAGCATGCCTGGGCAGCCACCCCATTTATTACTAGGCGCTCGTCCAGGCCAATTCGGTTAGAAAATTCTGTTTTCTTCATAATTCAATTCTAACAACGAAACTTTCGTTTGGGTCATGATATGCACAATTTTTGAAAATCTTTTGGGGCTCTTTAGAGGAATTATAAATACCAACTCCTAGAACGTAATTAAATGTGGAGAATGAATTGCAAAATGAGGCAAAGAACAAATCAAGATCAAATCCAAGAAATTCAAGATTGAATTCAATAATTTCTAGATGATGAACAATTGTTATATCTTTTGCTTTCTTCTTCATAACATGTTATGTTAGATTTATTTGTATTAAGAGAACGATAAACCTTGTAATATGAACTTTTAATCTTTAGTTTTACATATTTGACATTGAAAACACGTTTTTGAATTTTGAATGATTTACATGATTATATTTTCTCTACGATTATTGTGCATGGTAATTGTATGAATTTGATAATTTATTTTATGCATTCGAAAAAAGGAAAATAGGTACGATATGATATAAATCGTCGTAGGATCCGATAGGAGATGTAAATACATCGCTATGCACTCTTATATGTTCGCATACATCATAAAAATATAGTCGGGTCATATATGAGAGTAAGTTTAAATTATTTGAGAGAAATTGTTAAATAAAATTGGAATGATGATTTTTCAAAATTTAATCATGTTGTCAACGTATAGAATTAAGATTAAAAATGATAACTACATGGGAATTTGGAATCCTAGTGCAATTGTCATTCATTAAAATACATCAACTTGCATTTAGCATAATTTGCATTTAGTTTAGTAATTCACTCATAATTACATAGGTAGATTAATTTTGTCACAAACAAATACATCATATTATTCCTGTCTCGGTTTAGGTCGCGATAATTAAAATTAAACTAAACAAATCTCTATGGGACGATACTTGAACTCAAATCCACTTTATTACTTGTAAACAAATCATATACTTGCGGTGGGTTTAATTCAAAATATATTTTTCGTGAACAAGTTTTTGGCGTCGTTTTTGGGGATAATTATTGATATTATTAGAATATTTAGATAAAACTTATCTCCTCTGCAAGAGTCTATATTAATTTGATGATAACTCTAATTTCAAACCTATAAATAAGGGGCATTAGTTCTCAATAAAATATATACTTGAGTTTTGACTCTCTCTATTTCTTCTCTTATATTTCTCTTTTATTCTTTTAGTTTTATAACATGATATCAACAGGAAGTAACTCACCCAAAATAGAGAGAATTCGAGATCAGCACTGCACAAATTCTCATGATCTAAAAAGTTTTGCGTGGCTATAATCAAAACATTGATATCTCAATCCAACGGTCCATTCGTAAGAAATATGTATGTGATAGCCAAATTCCAAAAAAAAAAAAATTCATTGATCAGTGGTCCTAATGTCAAAATATATATTTTAGAACGTCGCATACAGAACCCATCAATTCACATTCACAAGTTTATATATTTGTTTGAATTGGTTGTTCAGTATCAAAATTGCATATTTTCTCAATTACGCAAATTGCATTATTACATTAAATAATTATTCTAGTGCAAGCACCCACCTATCAATTTCGATTGATAAACAGTAACGTTTCTTTAATTGCTTATTACATATAGATTATAATCATAACATTGTGCATGTTCAATCTTTGTACTCGATTTGTATGTTATATCCAATTTGCATGTCACAAATGATCATAATGTACAATATATTAACTGTGCACATTTAATTGATATACTTAATTTGTTGTTGCTATAGGAGAAACACAACAACATATTATTCTGAAAGAATATTACCTGCTCCTGAAGAGCAAGACATTATCATTTCAATATTTCAGAAGAATATTAACATATTACTATAAAAGAAGCATACTGTTATATTAAATTAATAAATTAGAATAATAATCAATTATTTTTTTCAATGAAACATGATTTGGATATTTAAATAATGCATAAGAATATTGTTGAATTATTTAAATCAATTTATGCAAATTAATATTCTAAAAGAATATTGTGTTTCTCTGGAAAAGCACAATTCTATATTTATCAATGTTCTTGAAGAATATTATGTCACAAATTTATAAAATTCGATGTAAATATTGTATTGATCCTAAGAATTATAATTTTAATTACTCATAAAGAAGTAAAATTATTTATATCAATATTCCTGAAAAATATTATCTTGATACCCCGGAAGAGACAATATTGCATTATGTGGGATAATAAAATTTTACTACCGATGGTAATTTATTCTTTATTAAATTAAAGAGAACTAAATTTTTAAAATATGTGTCATTATTGATACTATATCAATATTGGTACAATTGAAACAAATAATGTATTAAATCAGAAGTTTAATTATCGAATATATTGTTTGGCATGATTAGTTGGACCATCATTGGAGCAATAATTATGCGAAATTGAGAACTCAAATGAACATTCAACAAAGAAATAGGAGATTCTCCAATCCAATGAATCTTTATTTAATACATGTTCTACATATTATAAGTTTGTCTTGATTATCACTAGTTAAAGTTGGACTAAATTTCTATAATCCTGAAAATTAGTTAGAGTGATATAAGGGATCCCATCATCCTCCATGTTAAACATCGAGATATTATTTGTATCTATTTGATATGATACATTTTCTAGATAATTGCATGGTATTCGAAATCAGAAGTTTGTGAAATTATTGCTTATATTTTAAATTATGAACATAATTATCAAAATATCAAAATAATGTGTCTTGTTAATACTAGTGAGCCTAAATCTAAACATTTTAATAAGTGTTAGTTGGGATTATGATAAGTGGTGTAATAATATTGTTTGTTAAAAGCTTTCAAGTAATTTCTAAAACATTACTGTTGAGAATTAAGTACTTCAACGCTCTATATAGGAAATGATATTAACCTTTTGCCAACACCAAAGATTTTCCAACCATATTTAGCTATGGTCAAGTTTAATTTTTTTCATCTAATTATTTTGACAGTGCAATATATGTACAATTGATCCACCATAGTACACTAAGATGGAAAGTAAAGAATGATTAGAATAAATGCATAGTTTGAATCCTTATATAATATTTCAATCCCTAACGAATGATATTTTTATAATGTGGTCTGCTAATTGTTAATTTGGTTGAACAGTTTTCTCAATATTATGGGAGGAGCTAAGAAGTTGAAAAGATATACAAATTCATCATTATATAATCTAAATTCTCCCAAGAGACAATGAACCAGAAGTTCGAAAGATAATTAATTTAGATGCGTTTAATAACCAAAGAGATTAACAATATCTTATGCATCAGTTTTAAAAGCTCCAACTTGAATTGACGACAAAAGAACAATTCATTAACATTATACTTTAAAGATCAACGACACACCCGAAATGTGATAACATTTGATTGCAAGATAAAATTCTCCAAAAGAGAAATTAACAAATAGTAAAGATGGTCCCATTTAGGAGTTTTAGGTGCAAACTATACTGCAAGCGCACGGTATCAAGTTTATAGTATAATAGTGAAATAGGATGTCGGACCCATAGGAAATAATAATCAAATTTTTACAAGTATTATAATTGAAATAGCCTTTGTTTTATCTAGATGATCGAATTAAAGTATCAATGTTATTAACTAAATTTAGTGAAAGTGTTTGACTAAATCAGCTATTTCAATGCAAGGTTTTAAAAACTAAGCACCGTGAGATGAGCCTAGGGTTTTGATTTCATCTAACTATCAATTGTGTTTCTCAATTAGCTAATTATCTCCGGTTGGTTTTCAAAATTTATAAGCAATAACCCTAATGTAATTCTACTCCCTCTCTCGAGTGTTGAGTAAAAGTTATTCCTAAATTTCAATTTTAATATCTCTATTCCAAATAAAAAATTTAAGAATTATCAAGTTGTATGGTTCAAATGTAAAAACGCTTCAAATGAATTATATTTTTCTCTCGAAACTTGTAATATCCTAAGTTTTATTATTCTAAGATCACGTCTAAGGTTCTCTCTTTCAAATACCGAAACTTAAACAATCAAATTAATCAATTAATTACCAGATAATTGAAACCTTCAAGAGTAAACAACACGAATAAACTTTATAAGAATACATTAAAGAAATAATTAATGAATCTCAAAACATAACTTCAAGTATCAATTACATCAACCCCTAGATGAATAACTTAGTTCATGATTGGAGAATAAGAAAATCTATAATTCATAATCAAGAATTAGTCATGTCTAAGTGAAGTTAGAAAGTTCCCTCAAGAGTTGTATTTATAAATTCTTGAAATCATAGATGAGATGGGGTTGAATGGGCTTTTAACATTTGATTAAAACACAAAACCCTATTTGAAACGACGACCAGGGCGTGGACGCCCACTCTATGTTTTTTTTGTAGGCTTTGGGCGCTTGGGCCTAGCTGAGCGCCCCCCCTCGGGTCCAAAATCTGCTCGAATGCTTTCAAGTGGCACATGGGCGCCACATCCAGTTCATCTCTTTCATTATTCATTGACTTTTGTTTTCTTTTGTTCCCGGTTCATCTCTTTCATCATTCAATGGCTTTTTTAAGCTCCATGAGTAGTCTTTTTTATCATATTACCTTACTATAACACAACACTAAAACACACATATAAACATTCTAAAATTTCAAAAGATAAACAAAATATCACATTTAAGTAGCATTAATATTATTATGAGTGAAACACACTCATCAAGGAGGCGTATACTCTAGAGAACATTTGACATGACTAATTATAAAACTCCTTAAGAGATTCAAGTATTTGAATTATAGAAAATGAAGATTTCTCAATAAGTTGTGTTATGAAAAATAGATGAAATAAAAAAGCAAAGTTTCTCAACAATATTTTTGTACATAATGTACCGCCTTATATTATGAATAGCGCGGATATCGAAATAAATTCATTGAAATATATTGATCGAATAGATATTTGCCCAAATAAAATGATGCAATCCTAGAAAAAATGAATTTATTGGAGAAATCTAAAGTCTCTAAACCTAGGCTAAATATGTATACTTATGCATAAATGAAAAAAAAAAATTGTAATATGTAATACATGAATCTCATGGTGAATTTAGTAAAGACTGTCGTGGATGTAACAAGAAGTTCATATGTTGTTATCCTAACAATGCATGAAATTTGAAATGAAGTTGTAGTCAACTCTTCTGGCATGACTATTAATGTCATATATGAAGGATTAGTATACATGGTTATCAAATGTTGATAAACATCCCGTATGAAGATGATATTACTTGAAAACTATAACAAGACAATACAAAACATACTTTACTTGTGATAACAAAGACATTGGTATACAAGACAAGAATGACTTAAAATAAGGATTTTCGTTCATTGAAATCGGAGGAAGTGACTTTACTCTTTTTCATTAGCTCAAGTTTTGTATAATTAGATTTTCTTAACAGGATTTTAAAGCAACAACATTTTGTTACTCCAATTTTGTTGCTATTATTTGTACTCATTTTTTCCTTCTATTGGTATTCTTATCCCACAAAGTTTTGTCAAACTAGATTTTAATAAGATAGTTAGGCCTTGTTTGATTGCACTTCAATTTCATGGAAGATGGAAATTAAATTTCATTTTTCACCTTTTTGCATGCTTGATTGCCCAAATTTTTCATGGAATTAGTTTTCCATGTTTCACCCACATACTTACATTTTCTTAGTTTTTAAGCTTTTCTAGGCTACCTTTTTTTTTTTTTTT